>JARFIW010001604.1:0-260260 GCA_036346225.1 Platerodrilus igneus | reverse complement strand
AATCAGGTATAGAAGAAAAGTTAAGTGAGAATGCTGTAAAAATAAAAGAAGAGTTTAGTGAAAACGTCGAAAAAATCGAAAAAAAGTCGGCTAAACAGAAGTGACACTTAGTGAAAATGCTAAGAAAATGGAAGGAAAGTAAAGTAAAAATGCTGCAAAAATGGAAGAAAAGTTGAATGAATAGACAGCCACGTTACAACAAAGATTAATGGAAAGCTCCATTGCATTGAAAGAAGATGTCACTAAACAGGTAAAAATAGATGAGCAAAAACAGCAAAAACAGAAAGACTTAAAAACAAACATCTTATACCCAATAAAGGGCTGATCCACTTCTTAACTGGCCCGTATCCGACCTATCGGAACCTTATACACTTAGCCCAGAATGACACCTGTACATGTTGGGAGGTTGGTACGCTCGAGCACGTTGTGTTCGAGTGTATAGACCTCACCCAGGAACTACAGGAA
Organism: Platerodrilus igneus; assembly: GCA_036346225.1. Classification (NCBI taxonomy): domain Eukaryota; kingdom Metazoa; phylum Arthropoda; class Insecta; order Coleoptera; family Lycidae; genus Platerodrilus; species Platerodrilus igneus. Next base: position 259,795 of record JARFIW010001604.1, on the reverse strand, counting down.
TACAGAACAAAATTACAAGACATCCCTATGAACGACATGATATAAAACAAATACATTTTCCAATACCTGAACGCACTGACTCAAAAGACTACGCAAATATTACACAACCGGTACCTCGAATAGGCCACTTAAAACGACAGGCAATCGCACACACCGAACTGAGACACCAAGGAACAAGTGCTTTAGGATCCCGGGGCTGCACCTCTAACGCCAGACTCCGTCTTCCGGAAATTCCGAGAACAACTGCTCTTGAAAACCGAAGCAGGTACTCAAACCCGACCAAACAGCGACTAATGCATGTCTCTAGCAAAAAGGACTAACATTAGTTATAAGTTAGGTTAAGTTTAGAATAAGTAGTAGAATAGAAACTTTTTATGCTAACACCATTGCAAGAAACCAACACCTAACGGTAATCGAGGCAACAAACTGTCAACTTGAAGTATTTCTTTCCACCGGACTGTAACCTGTACTATTCCAACATTGTAACAAAAACAAACATTAAGGAACAATCTCACATTTTGGGAACCTGACACACACAACTACACAAATACAAACGCAAACACAAACACACAACACACGCAAAACAAATTGTGCACTTCGATGATCCGAATTTCCGGATGCCGGCAGCAGTTTTATAGATATTACTGCAGTCTCGCACGAAATGTTAGAAACGATTTGTAATTGGAAATTAAGGTCGGACGAGGAAACGCTCTCTGACCATAAATTAATAAAATGGGACGTTGAAACCAAAACAAACGTAAACGAGCAACTAACTATATTTCCGCGGTTCTGTAATAAAAAAGCAAATTGGGAGCGATTTAAATAACAATTTGGCGAAAGTATCCCTGTGCTCGAAAATGAGCTATTTAACTGCCGAGAGGCAGACGAAGTAGAAACACTCGCGAAAACATTAAACCACGCGGTGGTAGACGCGTCATGGTATTCCATGCCGCAAAAAAGGACATTTAAAGACAGCGTACCCTGGTGGACCCAGGAACTAACCACCAAGCGGGCAGAAACGCGTAACTTAAGGCGCCGCTATCAACGCGGCTCGGGAAATATAAGAGAACAACGAAGAATAGAATATAATCAAAGTTACCGCGAATATAAAATATTAATAGAAGAAACGCGAACGAATAAATTTAAAGAATTCTGCACGCGAAACTCAGAGAAAGAACCCTGGGGAACCGCATACCGCGTAATTAGAGGAAAACAACAACAAAAAATCACGCTCAGTAATATAAAGAAAACAAATGGCGAATACACGGAAGGTTTTAAAACCACGGCGGAATATTTACTAGAGAATTTGTTCCCATTGGATAATCCCGAGGGGGATGAAGGGTCGCACGATATAGTACGTCGGGAAACTGCAGAAGCGCACAGAACAGGTGCCGATAAGGCAATCCTAGTTCACGAGGTCGTCAGGGCTCTTAGGAGGATGAACCCTAAGAAGGCACCGGGGCATGATGGAATAACTTCAGACGTAGCTCTGGAGGCGTGTCTGTTAGCCCCGTGTGTCTTTGTCGGGTTGTGTAATCTTTGTTTAGAAAGGGACGCTTTTCCGCGTTGCTGGAAAATCCAGAACGTGAAATTTATACCCAAACCTAGAAAGGCGAATGCGTTAGATCCGGACAGCTATCGTCCAATTAGCTTGCTACCGGTGCTGGGGAAAGTTTTAAATCGCGTTATTACTACGCATGTTGAGCACCTAGTGCGAGACAGCGGCGGTTTTAATAACCGATAGTTTGGTTTCGTTGAGGGTAAGGCGACTATCAACGCGTTAGAGTTGGTTGTCGGGGAAATAAAGCAGGCGAGAGATGCTAAAGAGTACTGTGTCGTTGTTGCTTTTGACATTTCAGGAGCATTTGATGCTGCCTGGTGGCCATTAATCGTTTGCGAGTTAGATCGTAAGGGTTGTCCGCGAAACTTAATGTCTTTGGTCAAGAGTTATTTCTCGGGGCGATTGCACAGGTTGAAATTCCGGATGAAATTCTGTTGCGTGAGGTGGAAAGGGGATGCCCGCAGGGGTCATGTTCTGGTCCCACATTTTGGAAGTTGTTGTATGAGAGCATCTTTAGGGTCAAGTTGCCCGCAGGATGCTCAATCGTTGGGTTTGCGGATGACACGCTTTTAATTGTAAGGTCGAGATTGTTAATGGATATGCGCACAAAACCGAACGAGGCGCTTAATAAATTACACGAATGGAACAGACGGTAAAATTAAAATTTAACACGGCGAAGTCAGAGGCGCTTTACTTCGGCACGATACCAGGACAGAGACCTCCTAGGCTAGAGCTAGGAGGGGAGAAAATCCCGTTTACAGATTGTATTACCTACTTCGGCGTCAAGATTGGAAAGCGCACGTATAATACGTAAAAAGTAAGGGCGGCGAAGTATCAAATAAAATGATGGCGGCGGCTAAAATAAAGTGGGGTTTCAGGGGCGAATCGCTAAGGAGGGTTTATGCCGGAGCATTGAGCCGGCAATGCTGCACGCAGCTTCTGTATGGGCAAAAGGTTGTAAAGTCAGGGAGGTGCGTCAATTGACGAGCGTACAACGCATAACCGCAGTAAAAGCGGCGAGGGCGTACAGGACCACCTCCACGGAGGCGGTCCTGGTGATCGGTAGGACTCTCCTTATCGAATATGTCGTTAGGGAGATTAGAGGTAGGCGATTAATAAATATAAGAAAAGTGCGCGAAATTATCGAAGATCTTAATCTTGGTAATAGAGAAATTGCGAGAAAGATCGTTGTATCTGATTTGGGGCACCCGGCTGATATTAGAGGAATCGAGTTTGTCGAAGGTGATGAGGACGCGATGGGTAACAGAATTTATACATAAGGTTCACGTATGGACGATGGGCAAGCAAACGCGGCGTTTGCCGTTTATAAGCAGGAAAGGGAAGTGTTTTAGTTTCAAACCAAACTCGCGAACTGGAGCACAATTTTCCAGAGCGAATTGGTAGCCATACGAGAGGCTATCGATTACGTAATAAACCATACGGGCAGAGACGAGTATTCTATAATCAGTGATAGTAAATCGGCGCTGACGGCTTTAACAAACATGAACACCTAGACAGACGTCCAAGCGGACGTCTGGAGGATAGCGCGTACGGCGCTCGAGTTTCGACGTTTAAAGTTCTGTTGGGCCAGGTCGCACAGTGGTAACGTAGGAAACGATAGGGCTGATAAATTAGCCGCGACGGGAGACTTTCGAATATCACATTCGTCGATACCGAAGTCTTTGTTTAAAAGAAAGCTGCGTGAAAAGTCAATCCGACAATGGAAAAAGAGGTGGAACAACGCTGCCACGGGCAGGTTGACCCACGAATTCATACCGAGCTTAGAAGCTAGAGGCAAGATCGATGTAAAACTCGATCATAAAATGGATCAGTTGATAACAGGGCATGGCGCCCTTAAAGCGTATTTACATAGGTTTGGGTTAACCAACAACGACCGCTGTAAATGCGGTGAGGGCGCGGAAAGCGCAGAGCACGTGCTCTTTGACTGCCCGTTTGAAGCGGCAAATCTAGGGTTGGCTGATACGAAATTAGCTATCGTAGGTTTAGCATGGCCAAACAGCCTAGAGGAAGTCGGAGAAGTGGCTAACCAGAAGACGTTCTGGACAGCCTTTAGAGAGTTCGCAGGAAGGTTGCGAGATTAGACGGTGATAATCGTGTGTAAGTCGGGAGGGGATGGTGGGAGAACTGATAAATTATAGATTTCGACCTGGCGTGATTTTGATATGATAAGAGCATTATAACCAAAACCTGCAAAAAAACAAAAAAAAGGAAAAGAAGAAAAAGAAAGAAAACCAATAATAATAATAATTAAATAAGTATACCCAAAACTCTAATATGCCCGATGAACACACCACTAAACCAATCACTATCCCACCTTCTACGCGCGGAAAATCAGGAATAAACGAAACAAACAAATAACAACAAACTAAATAAGAAAACCTCATTAATTTAAATAAGTGTAATAAATAAAGAAATAATAAAATAGAGTGAAACCGCGCATTCCCCCCAGGACTTAAAGGTGAAGTGATAGTGATTGTGATCCCTCCCCCCAGAACGTTTAGTGCATACCCACCAGGACTTTAACAGTGCATATTCAACTCCCCCGTAAAAGTAGAAAACCAATAGATGTAGGTAGACGACCAGATCTTCGGATGCTGAAGAAATTTATATTGGAGGTAAGAATAAAATTGTGGCTGCCGTACTTGCATGAGCATTGATTTGTGATTTTAAACAGATTTTGAAATAATCTAACAAGCACGTTTTTGTATAATGACGCTAGTCGATATAATGCTCATGCGAGTGAACCTGATAATGTATTTGCTTTTGTAATATATGCACTATTACATGCTTTTGCTTATTCAGATATTTATTTATATATTTATTATATGTTTTTTTATATATTTATATTTATTTTTACACTTATATTTTTGCCTGCATTGTATTGTTTTGTAGCTTGATTTAATTCGTTTGACGTTCTGTCGCCAATTTTTGGTCACAGTATATATAGAAAAGAAGATTGTATATATAATACTGTTGCGAGCTACTATTAGGCAACCCGTCAAACACACAAGCGTTGTAGGGTCTGCATAGTTTCCAGGATTCTAGAATGCTTCTAGCAATCAAACACACAAAACGACGCCAGCACTGGTCATTCTCGCATGGACCGGTAAGCTTCTAGTAAGTACCAGAGGATGAATCATATCTTAATAAGTATATATAAGGCCCTAAGATATATGCAAGGGTCAGTCTATATGAATGTCTAATATAAATTATATGTGTACAGTAAACTAGTTGACTTTTAGGAGTTCAAGAATTTATACAAATTATATCTGTGTCTAAATCGTACATGCAGCTTTTAGGATACAGTAAATAAAAGAAGTTGTATAAACAAATATTGTGTTAGTGTTGTTAATGGACCTATGGAAAGCAGTTGTTAAGTAAATTAGTCTTTAAATTATTAGAATGTGCTTCATTGTAATCACAAAACATATATGAATAAGGCTTACTGTTAATTAGATTGTGACCAGTGAGTAATAAAGACCTTTATTTTATTGTTTTAAATTAAAGAAACGGTGCATTGCCCTTACAATATCATTAGGGATGATAGGGAACGTTGGCAAATTTAGGATTAAATACTTGATAGGAGGACGAATTTGTAAATTGATAAAGCAGGCAATAATGCTGGTTACTATTAATACATTTGGCAAATGTTAGAATTAATGAATCCATTTTAATTAACTAGCTAGTTTGGATAGTTTTAATCACCCTTTAGGTCGCATGGTAAGCAGAGCCGGCGTCTGCTATCCGATTACGGATCCCCCTTCATTTTGCTCGTCTTGTTGATCGGACACTCCAAAGTAACGCTAGGGATACCATTTATTAAATACTGTTTAGATTTCCAGTTTTAGTACTGTTACATTTGTAATTTAAGGGCAATGGTTGATTATGAAGTTAGAATAAATTAGAAGCACGTTTAATTTTCGCGTTTAAACCCAATGTAGATACCTTACGGTAGAGATTGGGGAGTGGCGAGTTAGCGGACCCTTAGTCCAAATTATAATGCCGATGGTCCGGATCAAAGGGTACAAAATCTGCGGAGTGCTTTCCCTCAAAGACTGGTATTTCTGGCTGCCGATGGTCCTGGACAGAAAGCGAGAGCACAACGCATAAACAACACGAACACCACCACAATCATCTACCAACATAAAATTAAACATACAAACAAACGCAAACACAAACACACACGCACAACACACACAAACACAAATTGTGCCCCTCAATGATCCGGATTTCCGGCTGACGATGGTTCGGATCGAAAGGTCCCAATTCTGCGGAGTGCTTTCTCTCAAAGACTGGGATTTCTGGCTGCCGATGGTCCTGGACAGAGAGCGAGAGCACAATGCAGAAACAACACGAACACCAACACAACCATTAACCAAAACAATAAAATACACACGCGCGCGCGAACACACACACACACACACAAACACAAACCCGTACATCAACAAGAGTAATCATATCAAGTGCTGCCTCCGCGTGGCAAGGACGAGAACGAAGCCTGGGTCACAGACTGAGCGCGGAGATGGCGGATGGGGGACGCGAGGAGGCCTCAAAAAATCCTGGTTATTCGGAGGACCGAAGGGTTCTTTTCGCCGCTCCTGGCCTGCCACCTCACCGAACTGTACGACTGAAATAATAATCCTAGGCACGGCCAAAGCACAGGTTGCAAGGGGAGAAAACAGGTCTGTCTAAAATGTCAGATAACAGACGACCAGAATGTTAGATTTTGAATAAAAAATCCCGAATATATTTCCTCATCATTTGTTTAAGCCCACAGAAACAACTGATACAGGTCTTGTTGAGTCGGATATTGAAAAAACTCAGATCAGTTAAATACACTGCCATCTACAAAAACTCCGACAAAATTAATTCCTTCCGTTTGCAGTGACAAAAACAAAACTATTAGATAATCACCTCAACCTGGATGTTCTGTTGCTAGAACCACCATCGCTGCCCGATAATGAAGCGTCAAGTTTACAAGATTCTCATTCGACTAATATTTCTGATATGTATTATTCACCAAAAGACGTTATTTCATTGCCAAAAGCAAGAACAAAAAAAAAACCCGATATACTTCAAGGAAGGGCAAAAGTATGATTTTAACCAAAACGCCTAACTACGAAGAACTGAAAGCACATTCGATTGAAATGACCTCAAAACGTAAACAAACGAACGTTAGGAAAAATTTACTAGCACCGAAAAGATTAAAAACATCCATGGATAAAATTTCATCGGACAATTCTGCCGAGTTAGAATTAGCAGAATCTGAGGATTCAGAAATAAGCGGTATTGAATTTTATTCAAAGACAGACGATTTTACCGTCGAAAAAGTTAATTTGGAAGAGTTGTCTAAGGGCGAGTTCTTGCTAATAGTATTAACTTCAATAAAACAAAGCAAAAAGAGGTTTATTCCTCAAATTAGAACTATTGATTCATTGGCTGATACCTCCGCTGATATAGTCAATTCAGGATTTAACGTTACTGCAGCCTTCTTAAGACAATTCCGGCAAACTAAAAATGTTTTTGTCTTCCGTGATATTCCAAGTATTACTGAAGTTGTTCAATAAAAAATTTTACGAAGACTTAAAACAAAAAATCTCAGGCACAAAAAAATTAAGGTTATATAATATTGTGACATCAATTTTTAATTCTTGTTCCGTTAGTCATGTTAGTATTTTGATAAGAGTTCATACTTTTTAACTGTATGAGTTTCTGAGTGTTTTTTGAGTTTTTCAATTGAGCTATATATTTAATTCTTTTGCTGCCGCTTGATATATGCCTATTTTTGTCTATGATATTAAGTAAGTTTATAATCGTATAATATTTGTTACTATAACAAGTCTATATTCTTGTTTAAATAAACTTATATATTTACTTTTGACTTGCTTTCATTATGACCGCTCTGCTCCATCAAGTTGTTTACTTTGCCCCATTTACGGGGCAAAATGGCATATAGCACATTAAAAAACTTAGAAATTATAACTATTAGAACAAACTGCGTAATAGCTTATAGAACAGGATTAATCATAAACAATATATATGTTAATAATGTAAAATGATAAAACAGACTGAATTTTGTATCTAACTGGTTTTATGACCATTTAAAGTAAAGGGTTCGCTTTGCCCCGACTTCCCCTAGTAGCGAAAGTCTTTTTATTTTTTCCGATCATAACGACCACTGTCAGGTCCACATCTAGAAGATTCCTAACCAACTTCAGTGATGTGATATAATTATTCCATGTACTATTTGTTTCAGGTCCTGGTAAACGACCCACTAATATCTTTATAACTACATCTGATATGTTTTCTAGGCCATAAGGCACTTCTTTCTGTTGTCCAATAAACACTCTAAAATTTTATCAATACAAGTTTTTGCGTCTGTACAAGCTCAAAATTTTATTTCATTTTATTTCATACTAGCTTCGTTAAAACATATAAATCTTAGAACTGTAACAACCTCTAAAAACAGGAAGCATTTATTAAGTACTACATGAGGGCATATGCTGTAATTACTGTTGCAGCATGTTATACATTCTTAAGATTTCCTTACCGTATATAATTTTATCACTTTCTTTTCTTTCGGCTCTTTCACTATCAAAAATATGATCATATCGCAACATTTGAAGTAAGAAACCAAATCTGCTGATCCCTATCACTAATATAAAAATTTCAATCTCTGTTCCATCTATTTTCCATAAATCCAAACCGTTTCAGTGACTTGAGCGATTCCCACAGGTAAATGTAATAAATCAAAAAAGATATTTGGTTCAATAATACATCTTTTCCATCCCCTTCTCTACGATTTAAAAAAACTTACGTTATTTTAATACTTGTATATTTTCATTTTGTGGTATATTGTCAACTTTGTAAAATAACGTGCCTGTCGTTGCTAACTGCTCCCGTTAGTTTCGTGAGTAGGTTTTTTGTACACGCTTTCGCAGCTAATCGATGTTTTCTCCAAATTGTCAAATTATCATGTCCAACAAAATGTACGTACATTAGGCAATAAATCATCTTCTTCTGAATCATTTGCCTTAAAAATATGCTCTTCTAATTGTGTAGCTGCGTTGTCATCCACACATTTGATATCTGAATTACAAACTCCGATAACAGACCATTTCTTAGCAATCAATTCGTACATAATTGCATTAACGTTCTGTTTATTCTGCATACCATTATGTTATCGTTAACACAGTAGTTTTTGCAGCCGCACTACCTTGAGAAACCTAATGTAAAACCAATTCAAAGCGACACTAATTCGTTGTAAAAGCATAGAAAGGAGATTACCGACTCCATGAATATATAGAACTTCAGGGGTTTACGATAACTGTTGGCATATGACCGAATGCAATGCTAGTGATTTCCCGAAAATAAACCACCCAAATAAAAAAATACTTTAATATTATTTATCAACACATATTTTAGGAATGGACTAAAATGCAGATGTCTTGTAAAAAAATACAAAAAAATGGCGTCTGACGAAGGAAAGTCGGCGGTGCATGTAATAAGGAATTAATATATACATATGTTTTCGTGAATGATTCTGATGCACTACATTTACTTATGAAGTATCTAATAAACCTTGGTTATAAATAGATTGCACATATATGCTTATAGATTATTTTCTTCGATGCGCTATAATCACATATTGCAAACATATTGAAATTCATTGTTATACAACCGAACAAAATTTTGTAAAAAATTTTTTACGATGTAGTATGCAACCTCAAATGGAATTTTAAATTACATTTTTGTATTGCGGTAAAATCACATAAGTTGCATGCGCTCGTTAGTATGCGATCGCAAGTGTATTGTAACGTGGAATAATTACACAAATTTCACATGAAAGGACGCTCGTTAGTATGCGATCGAAGATGTACTCGTAAATTACTTTTTACTGATGTGGTATAATTACACAAATTGCATGCAAATAGTCGCTCGTTAGTATGCAGCCGAAAATGTAGATGTAAATAACTTTTATGTAATGTGGTATAATTACACAAATTACATGTGAATGGACGTTCGTTTGAATGCTTTTGGAAATGTATTAGTAAATTACTTTTACGTGTTGCGGCATAATTACATAAATTGCATGCGAATGGACGCTCGTCAGTATGCGACCTAACATGTACTTTTAAATAACTTTTTTGTGATGTGGTATAATTACAGAAATTGCATGTGAATGGACGCTCGTTAGTATGCGACCGCAAATGTACATGCAAATGACTTTTACGTAATGTGGTATAATTACACAAATTGCATGCATATGGGCGCTCGTTAGTATGCGATCGCAAATGTATTTGTAAACTACTTTTACTTGATGTGGCATAATTACACAAATTGCATGCGAATGGACGCTCGTTAGTATGCGACCGAAAATGTACAGGTAAATGACCTTTTTGTGATGTGGTATAATCACACAAATTGCACGCAAATGGGCGCTCGTTAGTATGCGACCGCAGATGTGTTTGTAAACTACTTTTACTTGATGTGGCATAACTACACAAATTGCATGAGAATGGCCGCTCGTTAGTATGCGACCGAAAATGTACATGTAAATGACTTTTTTGTGATGTGGTATAATTACACAAATTGCATGCGAATGGACGTTCGTTAGTATGCGACCGAAAATGTACATATAGATGACTTTTATGTGATGTTGCATAATTACACAAATTGCACACAAATGGACGCTCGTTAGTATGCGTCCGCAAATGTATTATTAAATGACTTTTACGTAACGCGGCATAATTACAGAAATTGCATGCGAATGGTCGCTTGTGAGTATGCGACCGCAAATGTTTTTGTAAATTACTTTTTTGTGATGTGGTACAACTACACAAATTACATTCGAAAGGACGCTCGTTAGTATGCGACCTAAAATGTACTTTTAAACTACTTTTATGTGATGCAGCATAATTACACAAATTGCACGAGAACGGACGTTTGTTGGTGTGTGACTGCATTATGTGTCGTATTTATAAACAATTTGTCAAGCTTTATTAAAACCCGTGGTATTTATGTATAAAGGTACTATTGGTCTTTTTTTATATGTATCTATTTTAATATTACAAATGTATAACAAGAATATTATACCAATTTGCGTTCTAGTAATAACAATTGGTTTTGAATTATATTATCGGTTTAACCAGCAAAAGCCGTAAGTTTATAATTTCTTAAAATGGATGTTTTAATGCCATAGGTTTCTAAACTATTCCTTACATGGATAACAGAATCCACCGCAATTCCAAGTAAAAGCAGCCGCGTAAAGTTTACAAATTTATTTAGCACTTAAGGCACTAGAGTCCAACTGCACTGGTTAAACTTAATGGCTGGCACAGAACATACGCGAACAATACGCTAATGAAATGTTTTCAAGTGTCAAAACGTTCTATACGCTCCATACAATTTTCGCCATGCACAGAATAGGACGTCATTTGACAGATAATTATAACCTTCAATGGTGATTTGTTTTATAGTTTGTTTATTAATTATGGATGAGTTTGAATTATATTTATCATTTTATATGTTGTATGTAATGTACGTAATGATACATAAAGTGAATATAATGAAATCATTCAAGAAAACGTTGGTGAGTAAAACCAATATACTTTAATAGGGATACCCATGGTTATTTTACTTCAACTTACACTCGGCTAAAAGATCAAGATTTGGAGGATTTTTTTTAAGCATACTAGAATGAATCGTCTACGTAAGAGCATCTTTTACAATTATTACTAGAAGGACTTACCAAACATTCATTAAGAAAACCAATTAACTATGAATGCCAACTCGGTGTTACTTTTTCGTAAGGTTGACAATTAAAACTGGCTAATTTTAGACTTAATTTTTCAGTTAGTTATCGCAAGGACTAAGCCACCAGTTTTTGGCTTGAGTTTCCACATTGGAAAATCTACAATCAGGATAATCATTTTAGAAACTTGTTAATTGATATGGAAAACGTTACGACCCCTATATGTTCAATTACCATCTGCTGCAGACTATGCAAGTATAGCAAAGGATTTTGGGAGAATTGGAATATGCCTCACTGTGTAGGTGCGATTGATGGGAAATACATCAATATTACGTGTCCACCAAACACGGGCTCCTTTTATTATGACAATAAAGGCAACTATTGTGTAGTATTGCTTGCAACATGCCACTATAATTATATATTTAATTATATAAATGTAGGATCATATGGCAGCCAAGGTGATAGAGGTATTTAAATCGTATGACAATTTGCATAATGTTTAAATTTAAGTATTTCTAGGAATACTCTCTCAAACCTGTTTTGGTCATTCTCTGCTTAATGGTACTTTACAATTACCAGCTGAACGTCTTTTGCCAAAATCCGATAAAAAATTTCCATTCTATTTTGTGGGCGACTAAACATATCCACTTAAATTATTATTAATCTTTATTGTCCAACAGATTTTTACATCCAATTACGTGACAATGCCAAAAAAATTAGAAATAAGGTAACATACAATATAGTAATCGAACAAATAAACAAACAAAATGCGCTATAGCTAAATACACTAAAGAACTAAAGAAAAAAGTAAGTCAATACATAACTAACTACATGTGTCGCACAACCATAAATCACAACAAACTCAATAATGAGCTAAGAATAAGTAAAAGTAGTCTCTAATAGAGTTTTTTAAGTCTATAGTCTACAGTGGTTAATGTCACAAAAACCTGCGATTACATTAAAGTTATTACACATTATGTGAACAGGAGACTTTAGTATTGTATTAGTTCGCGCTGCGTTACAATAGAATGTTAGAGTTTCTGGTAGATAATCGGGGTATGTGAAAGTTGATTAACGACAGCAGATGTATGGAATGAATTTTGTTATGCATTAAGTTATGCAACAGTGTTAGACTAATCATTATTCTACGAGTTTAAGGGATTCCATATCAAACATAGATAACAATAAACTCTGATCAATACCAAGAGGTGGATAGTAACCATTCATTTTAAAAAACATATACTTTAGATATCTTCTTTGTATTTTTTTCTAGATCGTCCTTTTGATATTGGTATATAGTATATCATATAATCGTACCATACTCTAACTTGCTTCTAACATACGCATAGAACAAACTCTTGAATGCTAGTATATTGGTAAAAGATCGTATTAAAAAGCCTAACATTCTGATTGCTGCTGTAGAGGTTGCAGATATGTGGTTTATAAAATTAAGTTGAGAATCAAATGTAATGCCTAGATCCGTCACCGCACTGCATCGACTTATCTGTACAGTGTTGCGCGTATAATGGTAAACAACAGGTTGAATCTTTCTAGTGAAGGTAACAACTTTGCATTTATTTACGTTAAGATGAAGGCTATTTGCAACACACCACTGTTGTATTAACATTATTTGCCGTTGGAGAAAGTCACAATCTTGAGGTGTGCTTATTCTGGCAAATATCTTCATATCGTCCGCAAAAAGCAGCTTTTCGCAGTTTAGAGCATTAGGTAAATCATTGATGAATAACAAAAATAGTAGTGGACCTAAATTCGATCCTTGAGGAACGCCCGACGGTGCCAAAAAGTTTTCTGAGCTATAATTCTTATACATGACATACTGCATACGGTTTTGTAGATATGATTGAAATAATAATAAAAGTGTTTTGCTAAAGCCAAATGTGCTTAATTTTGTAATAATGATGGAATGATCTATCTGATCAAATGCCTTTGCAAAATCAGTAAATATTACATCAACCTGATCTTGGGTATCTAGCGATTCTGACAAAAACTGGGTAAAAAGCATAAGGTTAGCTGTAGTAGAGCGGCCCATCATAAATCCATGTTGACATGTAGAAATGTAGCTTCTAACTTTAGGATATATTTCATTATATAATAGCATTTCGAATACTTTAGAGAAGTTACACAGTATACTTATTGGTCTACTATTGTTGATTTTCGATGGATTACCGGATTTTAAAACAGGACAAATTCTGGCAGTTTTCCATACATCAGGAAAAATTGTAGTTCTCAGAGAGAGATTGAATATAATGCTCAGCGGATAAGAAAATACTGTGCAACATTTTTTAACTAAAAAACTGGGAATACTATTCGGACCAGAAGTCATTTTGTTTTTCAATTTAATGATGGTCATTCAACTTGCCTGATTGTAAACTGCTCAACATTTATGATAGGCATGTTATTAAAAGTAGTTATACCTGTACCAACGTTGGAGGTCGCGTACACACTGTTAAAGTATTTACAAAACGCGTTCACAATGGCTTCAGGGGAATCATATATTTGGTTGTCGATATACAATTTTTCAGGTATGCGGGTACCACCGCACTTTTCCTGAATGTATGACCACAGTTGTCTGGGATCAGCAGTAAATGATTGCTGAATATTAACGAGATATTTTTTATAGCATGCATTTATTTGCGATTTAACTATGAACCGTAATTTTTGAAATTCTGCACGCTGATCAGACCGTTTAGTTATTTTATATTTTTTATAGTACGAGCTTTTCAGTTGAATGTATTTGATAAGCTCCTGCGAATACCATCTGGGATATTTGTGCTTTTTACAACTAAATAGTAAACATCAAGAAGCGTATAGACATAATCATAAAAATATTTATAAACTACATTCACGTCCGATGATTCTAACAGAAATGACCAATCAGTATTAGCAAGTGTATTATACAAACCAATGAAGTCGGTTTTTTTAAAATTGTATGCTTTTTTACCACGATTAATGGGAAATGTATTACTTATGACATTAGGAAAATCTATATTTGTCTTCAACGTTGGGTGATAAAGGTCTTCGTTTACAAAAGGAAGTTCATCGCGTGTAATTATACACTTGGTATTTGAAAATACAGGATCAAGTGTTAGACCTTGTACATTTGTAATGGAGTTAAATTGCTTCATATTTAATAGTTCAGTGAAGCCTCGCATTAGCCTATTTTTGCAATCGTCAACATCTGGGTTATTAAAATTTGGTATATTAAAGTCGCCCACAATTACGATGTGTTTCTTATAACAACATTCTAGTTGCTCGAAAAAGTCAGCAAGTACCTGATAATCGGCAATCGTTGTGTTAGGAGGTACGTAAATAACAAATATATACAACGAATTTGAGTTCAAATTACACTGACATCCAACAATATCAATATTGGGTAGCACTTACGTAATATGAAATAAATTCAGAATTTCAGCCAATATGTGATTCCTTACCGCTAACAAAGCACCGCCACCGCGCCACCCCACACTTTGTTTATAACATCGTACTGACGATCACACCTAAAAACGTTAAACGAGTTTGGAAAAATCTCAGAGGTGAAGATATCATGAGTGCAGTTTCAACTAAACATACTATATCAAATTCACATCCACACACTGATGTAAAACACTGTTGAGTTTTGGTGCGCAGTCCTCTAACGTTTTTATAGTAGCACTCTAATTGATTTAATTGTGAAGAGGATGTCGTGATTAGTTTTTTGAGTTGACAACTATTATCTGGGGAATTCCTTGTATGTATCGTATAGTTAAGTTTGATTCGCCCTTATCAATTCTGCTTCTGAGCTCAGATCTAAGTTTAACCATAAATTCTCGCTGCCTTGGAGTCTCATCTAGTTTTATATTAATGAAAGCTTTCGCCTGTTTCAAAAGAGCTTTGCTTTTGACAACTCGAAGCGCATCAACAGAGGTTGTCAATGTTACTTTGATAGGGCGCGGTTTTCGAGTTGCATCGACCTTGCCCAGCCGAAGCACACTTATATCGCTAACAGCAATGTTGGGAATAACTTTAAGAAGTTGTTTAACGTTATCACGATCGTTTAAGGATTGCCTTTCCGAATCTTCTGGTATGTTAAAAATAATTATATTGTTTGCCCGACGCTGCCGCTCCATAACTTCATTAATTACTTCCTTAGAACTTAGAACAGGATATTGCTGCTTGGATACAGATAGGTTTTTTAATTCATTGATTTCATTTTTAAGCTCAGTTATCAGCTGCTTCAGCACATCAACTTCAGATTTTTCAGAGCTATATTTACTGCAGTGATACACCACACGCCTGTCTTTGCTTGAAATACATTGCACTTTGGACCTTGATAAACCAGAACACGTTGAGTGCAATGGATTTTTACATTATTACAAATAATTTCTTTCTCTGGATTAAGGTCGCGAATACATATTGAACACTTGTTTATTATCGGCATAATTGCGGAGATAGTGATTGAATGTAACCTAATGAGACCATTTCCTAGAAAACATCTTTCTCATAAAAAACAATTTTTAATTACAGACTGTCTCGACCTCGGCGAATGATTGAAAACAGTTTTGGTATACTAGCAGCTAGATGGAGGATATTGTTAACTACTATGAATGCTATACCAGAGAATGTATTGTTTTGGCTACTGTTACTTTACATAATTATATTCAACGGGCTGGTGCCACAAGTCAGTACTGTCCACCAAAGTATGTAGATTGGGAAGATGAAAATGGTATTTTACACAAAGGAGACTGGTATAATGAAGTTCCAATAAATTTGAACACTGCCAGAATGGGTTCTAACAATGCAAGCCGTGCTGCATTTAAACTAAGAGATAAGTCGGCAGATTACTTATGGAACGAAGCAACTGTTCTATTTCAATGGGAACGAATTTAGATGCTCGAGTAGAATAAGTAAACAGACTGAAATAATATGCTCTTTAATGTAAACCATTTATAGTTACCAATTAGCTGTTTAAACGAGCTTTTCAAGTTGTAATAAAAATGACGAATTTCTACCTATTGTGTTCTGAGATGTCGATGCTTTTAAAATTGAAAAAAATTGTTCCGGATATAAAAATATGTATTTTGTTGTTTATTAATAATAATACCGATTCAGTTACAATAGTACCACAAAGTTACAAAAGTAAAAGATCAAACAATTTAACAAGCTATTCCTATACTACCTGAAACAAACTACAAAACTGCACAATTAAAAATTAATATCATTGCAGATCAAATATACATTACACAAAAACTAAGTCAGCTACCGCACTTCACTAATAAACAACCTGTACCGTCTATTGCATACATTAATCATAATCTTAATAATATACTACATTTAAAAACTAGTGTAAACAAACATTCTACAAAAATATACTTAGTCTTGAAACACTAAACTTACAAACAATCTAGACAGATACATATTATGAAAAAAACGATTGCATTTAAGATTACAACTTCGAATGCTTATATCTAACTCACTGTAAACTTATATTGTACTAGTCTGCTATAATATTTCTTAGTATAGTCACTACTTGAGCTTTCGCATAGTTTTTGATTTCAGTGTCAATTATTTGGCGTAATAAGCCATCAACAGTATTTAGAAAAACTTGTTCGTTACTGTTGTTTTCCTTGTTATTTGAGTTATTTCTATTTAAAGCGTCTTTAAAAACTTGTGTAGCCTCTAGGAATGATTGATTTACATTTGCTAAAGTGACCTTTATTCTTTTGCTTCTTGATGAAGATTGTGACGATGAAGTAAGAAACACTTTGCAACCTTCTCCTTGTTCAATTTCTTCACAGTCTTCTTGCTGTATCTCTTGTTCCTCGTACACGTTCATTGCTACCTCAGAATTATCATCATTACCAAGTGTTCTAAAATATATTGGAATATAGTCTTTTTGTCATAAATTTCATTAAAGATACCTTCTAAGTTGATTGTATTCTGTAAGAAATAATAATAGTGGGTAGAATTCCCATTCAATAGTCTCTGGCGCTTCGGAACCACTTGGCATGCATTTTTTTTCCTTTCTCGTGCAAATTTGTTTCGCAAATTTTTCCACCTTCTTTGACAATATTCAGCTAAAAAAAAATTACAATTATTTATGCTCCATATTTTAACATATAAAACGTTAGTAATAGAATATAATGTTACCACCTGCATTACTTGATACTGTATTTTTAAATTACTTACCAGTAGAATTTAACTTTATGCCAATATCCTGCAAAACGCGAGATTTTTTGATAGTATTTTTATATCCACTTGATTGCTTATTATATAAACATTCTTGCTCTCTTACTAATTCAATCAACCGTTTATTGAACTCCGCCATTTTGAACTGACTAGTACAACGTATGCTGGGCGTAAAGTTAAAACAAACTCAACTTTTCGACGCTGCAAGGACGTAAAGTAAACGTCCATTCTGTGCATTCTCTATAGTTATAACGCTGTTCAACACAAAATGACATTTTAACGCGTTCAGAACAAGGTCGCCCACAGAATAATTTGTAGAGGGGGTCAAGACTACTTTCAAAAATATTAGTTATGTTACACAAAGGATGAACACTGGTAATGCAACCCCGTTACCGGACGTATTGGAAAGTAATGTAAGGCATAAAATCTTATTTCCTTAGAGTAGCTCAAAAGCAGTTAGGACCATCGATAATGCAGCGTTTTAATATTATAGTTGAAATCACGAAAGAATGCATTCACGCCATAGGTTACTGAATTTAAAAGCGATATACATTAAAAGTATGTCGGTGTTTAATTCAGAAACCTATGACGCGAATGCATTCTTTCGAGATTTCGGCTATAGTATTTGAAATTGAAAGAAAAACGTAGGATTGATAGTTTCTTAATAAATGCAGCATTCTGTAATTAATCGAATTTTCATAAAGTGTAAAGTTACTTACCAATCTGGTAAATTGCTGGTGCAGCAGGCTATCAATTCTTTTGGCTTGATGATGCACAGGGTAGCAAATGGAAAAGATTGGATTTTACATTAACACACACTAATTGAAAATTGAATGGACTTATTCCAATACACGTAATAAGCCGCCAGAAAATGTAAAAATACAGACACGACACAACCATATTTAACGGAAACAGAAAAGCCACATTGTCAATCAAATGGCCACAAACCACATATATTAATTAATAGTAAATAAATATCCGACCAGCACTTTAAATAGTGTCTTTAATATTTGTTGCACAAACAAACATGACTAAGAACTAAGAAGGATACAACAAACTATTATAATTGGCACTGCTGAATAGGACTGTTCTCACGTTTTATTAATCATCATCATTTTTGAATAAAAATATCAATCTTCTTCGGTCTTGACCAAATCTATTTAGGACTTCATTTATAAATGCTTGTTTCTCCCTACCTACCATGTCCTTATGTACACTAAGCATGCATAAACCTGATAATCTATCCCTGTTACGTGCCAATCAAATTGGCCCTTAAACATTGTGTTTAGGTTAAGTTTGATGTGCGGAGGTTTCGCGCCATAATTTCAAAAGACTCGGGGCGCGCATTTCCGTTATATCCCAGTGCGTTTGCGCCAGATCGCACGTCAATAGTGGGTTGGACGAATAACCTCTCGCCGACGTGTAAAAGACGGGAAGTGGGGACAAGTTTCCTGTTCTCTCTATAACGTGGCTTTTTCGCCAGAACCTTCGAGTGGAGTGGACGCTAGAGGTATCGTATCGTGCTTATCTTTACCTATGTAGATATCCTGCCTAATTATCTTTGTTGTCGCCCTTACCATGTTTCCTAATCCGATCCCTGCATAGGTAGGAAGAAATCTGAAGCCACCTAGGGCGAACCGTACTGCACGACCCGAGAATGAGCCGGAAGACCATCTTTAATCACCCCGGAGCGGAGCTCTGATTGCTGGTCCGAACGCGTTGGAAGAGCGTCGGCGTATCACCTTTAACTACCCCAACAGGGCGTCCGTAGCCTGATGGACTTGGAATAGAAGCCAACTTTAACCCAGAGGCATATTCATGTGAGTAATTGCATTAGAATATATTTTTTAAATTTATATAAATTCCCGATTATTGCGCAATATAAATTGTGCATTGGTGACGTCATTGGTAGATGAGCGCGCCCAAAATCTGTATAAGATTAGCGCTACCAACGACCGATGGTGTCTAGTAAACCCCGCTTCCGGTGTTGTATTTATCGAACTTTTAAATGTAATTACCGTTTTAATTGTAAGATCTCCTGACATGCTTGATCTAAGCCACGATTTTACCCGCTTTAGCGTACTAAATGACCTTTCTATTGTTGCAGTAGTTGGAGGTAATGCCAAAAAAATATTTAGCGCAGTTTTGATGGCCGGAAAAAAGAAACTTCATTATCAAGCAAATGTACAAAGTCTGTATCTTGTTGAATCTCTCTATTTTGCCAAAGTTCAACCCACGTTTGCAACTGTTCTGAAAAGTTATCAATGTTGTAACTTCTGGCTATTTCTTCTTTTTTATTTAACAATGCTCTTTTTATATTGTTGTCTTTTAAGTTATTTGGATGTAATCCAGAGAGTATAAAAGAAGTCGTAGCATCCTCAGAAAACCTTGTGGAAATAGACTGTATAACAGAATCCAAATAAGGAATAAAAAGGCTTACTCGAAAGTAATCTTCAACACTACTCATATGATAATTAGACCTATGAGTTTGTCTTATGTACTATACTATTACACTCAAAAATAGCATTAGCACCAGCATCGCTACTACTACAGCCTATACTAAATGATTCTTTTAGTTCATTTCGTTTGAAAAATTTTCTAATATCCATTGTTAGTATTGTTACTGATCTTAGATCTGAATTTCTGAAAAAAAATAACACGCTTTACTTTTCTGATACTTTAAAAGAAGAGATTTGTTAATCAAATAGACTTTAAAGAAAAAAAATACGAATCTCCCAATTGCAAATAAATATTATTTTTAAATATGTATTCTCACGCATTAGGTACATTAGTACAGTATTGCCCGAAATAAACAGTACTGAAACTAAGTTGGCGGTGTTTTTATGCGTGCGCTGTCACACTCAAGTTAGCTAGTATAGACATGTCAAGTAAACCTCAAACAAGTAATTAGTAGGGCCTAATTGTTAAAAATGGTGTTAAGTACAGAGGAGAAAGTGTTTCTGGTAGAGCATTATTTTCGTTCATACGGAATCGGCCGACATAATGGTGCAAGTTTGCTATACGTGTCTGATCAATTCACACAAAGGTTTAATAAACGTTCTCCAAGTAATGCTGTAATTTTGAAAGTTATTGAAAAGTTTAGAAATACAGGTAGTGTATTGTGCCAACGAAAAGGAAACTCGGGGCGTCCCAGGACAGTTAACAACAACAATAACCATGAACGTGTTTTTGAGCAAATCTTAGAAAATCCGAAAGTCAGCCAGGCAAGGACAGCGTTACAACTTGATTTAAAAAGAACTTCCTTTCAAAGAATCCTGAAGGAGCTGGGTACATTTTCGTATGTGATTCAGGTACATCAACAACTACATCCTCGGGATTATCGCAGTAGAGTGGAATATTGCGCCAGAATTCTCGCGTTACAGTATGAAAATCCTGAATTTTTGAAAAATGTTTGGTTTTCAGACGAAGCACATTTTCACTTGTCAGGCTATGTGAATCGTCGCACAAATCGATTTCTGGGCTTAGCCAGACCCGATGAGGTTCAAGAGGTTCCTTTACATAGTGAAAAAGTGAGTGTCTGGTGTGCTGTTTCCGGACACGGAATCATTGGTCCGTACTTTATCGAAGAGAATGGTAGGCAAGTCACACTTAATCAACAGAGGTACAGACAAATTTTAACACGATTTATCCCTGATCTACGTCAATTCTGTCGTGCACGTAACTTGGCATTTCGAAACCAATTTTTTCAGCAGGACGGGGCAACTTGCCATACTGCTGCCGCAATTCGTCAATTTCTTCAAGAACATTTTCCAAGCAAATTCATATCACGATTTACTGACTTCCTTATCCTTCACATTCTCCAGACCTCACACCTCCAGACGCATACATTTGGGGCATGGCTAAAAATGCCGTTTTCAAACGGGCACCACAAACCATCGATGAATTAAAGGATGCCGTTAGAGTCTTCTTCGCAGCCCTGAGACAACCCTTATTCAATAACATGACCAGAAACTTAGAACATCGTTATGAAGTCTGTCTCGAACGAGGAGGTGCACATTTAGAACATATAATAAAGTGTCAATAATATGTATTTTTTAAATATACAAAACAATTACAATTTCAGTACTGTTTATTTCGGGCAATACTGTACTTACTGCTATCCTATTCGTAACTAAACTGTAACTGCAATCTTCGGCCTTCTTTAAAAACAAAAACCAGTAACTACACTACTTATCAACACTGATAACAATAACTACAAGGAAAATGACCAATCAATATCTATCAACATACACGTCTTCTACTAATTCAACAGTCAGATAAAGTTTCCTAAGTCACAAATTAAAAGTACACCGCATTCGAAAAGCACTGAATACAAACTGAAGTCACTGAAGATATAGACGTACTTTACTATTATAGATAAAGAATATATTTTTTCTCAGAATAGAACACAATGAGACATTTGTAGAACATTCCAAAGTTTTAGTTGTACAGTACCTGAACCTGTACAATAAGAAAGAAACCATTATAAAAGCCTTTATTTATATTTCGTTTGAATAGAAACTTTCAGGGTAAAGATATTTAGATATTAAAGAATGAAAATAACAGTTTTGTTATAGGCGGTTAGGGTTACTATTGTAAGGTAATCGCATTAATTCGCATTTCCTGCTTAAAATGACATACAAAGTCGGTCTATTTATAGTTAGACAATAAGCATACCTGTAGTGTAATTTCAACATTTAGGTTTACTTTATTTTTAAACTATAGTATAACCGATAGTGAAATCGTAATCTTCTTCAATCTCTAGTGAAGGTGCACTTCGTGTTGCGATTTCTAACAAAAAAAAAACGAAAGGAACATATTTAGGGGGGTCAAGCGACTCCCATTGACCCCCTTTGTGGGCGGCCTTGGTTTAGAAACCGTCTTGTTCGCGTATGTTCTGTGCCAGCCTTAAATGTTAAATAGGTACTACTTAAAAGTTTAATGTGACTGCGCGCACTTTAAGTGACACTTGTACATTCTAAGTTGTAGAGTAGAATTTATTTAAGAAGAGCCTGTACGTCATTTGACATATGCGCAAACCTTGAAAGTCAGTGACGTAGCGGATTTAATAATTTTTATCGAACTCCCATAGAGTAAATATTCTAAAATCAAGTTTTATTTTGTTTGGTGGTTTAAATTTACATGGCGAATACATGAATAAGCAATGCATATAACACAAAGAAATAGAAAGAAAACTATGAAAGCGTAAGGAATAAATATAGAATATCAGTCACAATTATCAATTGACATTTAACAACAAATTATCTATGCCACTGATATACTGAACGAATATGCCTATTTATAAACAATGGACTAATCTGACACCGTTTTAGCCGTGTGCGCATGAGGACGTACAGGTTCGTCTTAAATAAATTCTACTATACTTAAATATAAACGGTAGTTTAAGTTTCATTTAGGATTTTCTTCAGGGAGGGGCGATTTAACACACAAAGATTCAAAATAAAGTACCCAAACTCAACACCTGTTTATTGAAATTTTGCTTTTTATATTATTCACATGTTAATGGTCGCAACTCGTTTACAAAAAGGGTGGACAAAACTGCCATAGTAATTATAATACTATAATAATGAGAATACAATTATCAAACACACTTTGATTATAAAAAAGTTCAAACTTTACTACTACAAGGCAAACTCTATTCTTCTACTATCCTTTGCAAATCTGTTGATGACCTTTTCAACATCTACGTCAATATCTTTATGAATATGCAACAGGGCTAACCCTTCCAATCGATATCCTGTGACATGCGCAATCGCATCCAACTTTTTATTCTTCTCAAAGTTGAAAAACTTCGTTCGGACGATGCCACTGAGATTGGAATTTTTAAGTATTTAACTATAGTCGGGTAAAAGACGTGATCTATATTTTCGAGTGTTTCGATAGCAGTTTCCCAAGTAGATTCTACATTTATTGTTTTTGGAATATTTGTACTTCACCTAGTAACTTCGCGCATTCAGTCGTTACAGCTTCAATTCCAGTTAATCCTAAAAACTGGTTGCAGAGTAAAGTTATCTTTTCCTTCAGATTACTATATTCCCTTAAATGTTGCAGATTAGTAGGAATCAATTCATTAAGAGAAAAACAGTTTAAAGTTGTTTCCGAAAATCTACTAGACAAATCTGCTATTAAATAATCCAAAATCGGGATAAACATCACCTTTTTCCAATTATCTGCAATATTTAAAGATGGCGTATTTTCTCGTTGAGTTTGCCTTGATACCAGACGAGGTACACATAATGGAATATGAAAAGTATTCATGATTTTGGAAGTACAGTTAATAATTGAGAAAAATTCATTTTCTGCATTGGCCCTTTTTTGTTTGATGGTTTCAATAACATTTTTCACATGGAAAATAGCTGCAACCAAACTGATATTTTTTTTGTAAAAATATACTTAATGGCAACGTAACGTTAAATATTTCAGAAAACGAGTAAACCGTCAAAACAAGTTCACAATCACAAATTGCTTTTAATATAGTGTGGGCCGTACTAGAGGAAGCACTGTTCTTCCAATCAGAAACTTCATTTAAAGCGTCACAAATATTTATTATGTCATTTCTGAATTGCAGTAAGGAATCGTGCCTTTCAATCCACCTAGTTGCACATGGATTATTTAAATTATTTTTTAAATATTTCTTTAAAACAAAGTTTCTTTTTCCTGAAGCACTGAAGAATGTGACCACCTCTTACATTATACCCATGGTATTTTTAACACTTCTTACGATTGCGGTTTTAGAAATCGACAGATTTAGTTTATGATTGAAGCAAGGACTTAAAACTGCATTTGTTGCTGATTTTTGAATTTCTGTCACAGCTCCCCGAACAGCGGAAATGTTAACACTACAACCATCACATCCTATTCCAACACAATTTTGTATATCTAAATTCAGGAGTTTCCGAATAACAGTTTTACCTAAAGTCTTACCATCCATTTTCAGTTCTATTGGATTTTGCTGGTCTCGGTTTTTAGAAGCAAAAGCATCCGAATAAAGATCAGTAAAGCTAACAAAATCTTCTCTGATGGTATTTTTGTAAATATTCTTATACGATTGCCACTACTGTAGGGGATATTTAAATAATTAAAGTAACCCGTGGGTTCTTTAATATTCCCAAATGGAACCAGTGAACTTGAAGAAAGGATTTTCTTATAATAATGGAACGCAAATATCTTCCGACTATGCTAAGGGTCTATTCCTCGGGTAGAGCTTAAGAGGATTGGTCGTGGTTCTTTTTACGAAACATTATTTGCTTACCATGTCGTTAGATTTTAAACACAGGGTTTCCCTAAGGGGGACTTGGAAGTCCTTAGAGAGAAATATCGTATTAACTGCTGACGCAGGAGCTGTAAAGAAAATTGAATTAAATTAACTGAGGACACAAGAGGTATACTCTTGGTACCTCATAATAAAAAATATAGCCGAAAAGATTAATTATGCACAAAATTCTATAAGCACAAATATTAGACATCAAATTCTGAAACAGCAATTAAAGCTTCTTTGTTAAATCGGAGCTACAACTATCATTACCTTGAAGGTATTATTGACCTGGTTTCACTATTTCTGAACTCACTTTTCAAAATAAAATTAATTAAGGGAATTAAATGGTGATTCTTTAATTAAAAATTGTTTCGTGATAAAAATGGTATGTACAAAATTTACATTTAAAAAAATTAATATAATTTCTTCTACTCTGAGGTAGAACTATGAATTTGAATGAAATATCAAGAACTTTAAGCGTTTCTTTTTACTATAAAAATTAACTCAAATCAATACCAAAAATACTAGATCTGCTATTCGGTTTACAAATGTATTTGAAAATATCGAAGATGGCTATTAATTCAATGTTCAAAAGCTGTAACTAAAATTATACATAGATGAAACTTTAATCAGAACTCAATAGAGTTGCATAATTTCGTTAATAATAATAAATGTTATTACACTGCATTTACATTGGCAATAAAAATTTATCAAAGTCCTTTCTAGTTTGTTAAACAAAATAATAGTTATAGGTCATCACATAGTTATTTTTCTGGTGTAGCCTTGTATCAAAGTTCGCCAAGTGCGGACGTGATGTAAAAATAATATAAATTTCTTAGCTCGTTTTAACAGGTTTTTGTTTGTCTGACAGCGTTACATCGTGTTAGAAGCAGATGTATATACATACGGTCCCTGGACAAACAAATGACGTCGCTTTAACGTGTTGTACTGCAACTAACCAGCTGCGTGATTCTTGTACTCAACCATATGAGCTTAAAGCGTATTTCTTATACGCAATAACGGGACAAACCAAAATCCATTCCAACGCTTATCACAAAAATGCAAAACTTCGATGTACTACTATATTTAGATCATTACCAAAATAATTATCTTCGTGTAATTATCCACATAGTTACTTGTAAATTCATCCAAAAATTGTTATCTACATTGCAGAACATTCCGGTGAAATTTCAAACATACAGTTTCATCGCAGAATATTTCATTAAATCCAACTATTATAGTAAAGTTGAAGGACGTTCGTGCTAGACCAATATTTTCTTATTGCGACTTTGAAGTAATTGAACTGTAAACTCGATAATCGTAAATGCAAAGAAAGTATCCGTATAATGTTGTAACACAAAATTTAAGCAGCCTAATTTTTATAAAACCAGATAAAACGGAATCATATTAACGAAGAAATATACTAAAAGAGTATTCAAAGGAATATTCAAAAGAGGTTTCAAAAGAATTTCCAAAAGAGTATCTAAAGTAACATTCAAAAGAGTATTCAAAAGAGCGCTAGAACAAAATTATTTAGTTTGTCTAGGAGGTTATATCTAATTGCTTACCATTATTAAAAAACACTATATCAAGTGTTTATTACACTTGAGTTTCACAAAGGCGTAAAGCCACAAGCAAATTACTCGCTAGAATTCTCAGGTTCTCCACGGTACCTTTGTGCCAAGTGTTATAGCTAAAGTGACCGTTGACACGTTGCGCATCAAATATGAAAAGTGTTTGGCATTGAAATATTCGTACAAATAGTTAACGCCTGATGTTGGCAACCAAACTAGCATCTCTGTATTGTGGTTAGACCACATGATCCCAATACGAATATTTATTTAATTGACGATGTTTATTGGTTTAATGGAATAGACAAAAAGATGTATTTAACTAATAATTTATTGGTGCTTTGCAGTGGTCAGAAAAACTGTTACAATATAACGAAGGGAAATACTCAATTGAGATTGGTGTGACATATCTGTTGTTTCGTCAAAAAGTACACTGTAGTATTGCGCATCGGCAACGCGTTTAACTATAACATACAAAATTTCGTCACCACAGCATTTTATCAATGAATTCCAAGTGGTTTTGCTAATGTAGGTTGCGTTTGCTTTTGCGTTATTTAGGTAGTTCTCAAGAATCTTGTCTCCACTATCTACTCGGAATCGCAGAAGGGCTTTAAAATTACCACCATTGAGATTTGTTAAGCTTAATTCTCCTCTATCATCTTGTTCGAAAATACATGTATCGTCTCTGTGACCACGCAGTGGTATATTTTGTCTGCCATGTAAAATAACTGTTTTAATTATGGGTATGAGACGCCTGCGATTTTCGTCTATTTCATTTTTTCTTTTTGTGTCCAACAGATTTCACACTTGTAGGTTTCTATTTTCAAACACAGCAACAAAATTTTTAGCTGAAAACAAATTGATTCTATTAAAATTTAGAAACTAAAGGTTCAATTTTTATAAAGAAAAATTTGTACTATATTTATACCTACCTTTTTCCTCTGCTCGAATATGGTATAGATTTGACTGCTGTCTAATTAAATCGCCACCTTTGCCAGTAAGTTTTGAATATCTTTGTAGAGGACGTGTAACAAATTTTTGAGGAAACACAGTTTTTTGTCCCCCAACCTCAAATCTAAACATAAACAGTACACATTATATGCAAAAAAATCCTTGCATTTTTCAGAAAATGCAAGCCATGAAAACTTGGAAAACATATCGTGACTCATTTTTCGTTTTTCTTCTTTACCTTTTTTATTATGTAACGAATATGGAAAAATGTAATCCATTCGCGGTATCCAATGATTTACTAATAGCTCATGTTTAGTAAAGTCGTCTAAAAGTTCAATTTGGTTCGTGGTAGTATAATTTCCAATATCAAATTTATATTCGGGAAAACTTTCAAAATCATTTTTAGACAGAGAAGTCTGTACATGTGTCGGCGTAGACGATAATATATCGGACTTAATTGAAATAATCAGCACGTCGTCGCTTTGAACGGCTTGAATGCCAACCTATACGAAACATAATAATGCGTAAAAGTGATTAGTTATTTTGTTTCTTTTCTTACCCCTACACTATCATTTTTTAAACAATTAAAAAAAGTATCCAACGTTAGTAATTTTCTTTTGTCCTTAGATTTGAAACTCATAGTAGCAGATAACCAAATAAATAAAAGTGTAGGAATGGCAGTATATCCTCAAACAGGAATCTGCAAGCTTCGAAGTTAGAACTTATTATTGACGTTAGACACGACTAACAGAACAGAATGCGGGCAGCAACCATACGCCAACATGCCGTTATGTTCGGTTTCTCAGCGCGATCGAGCGAGAGTTTTCGATTCCGATAAGACACGATCATATTGTAGCGGGCTACTACTTCCGCGTTTCACTAATTAAAAACAAGTAATAACAAGAGTCTTTATTACTCACTATTCACAGTTCAAACTAACAGTATATGCTTTATTTATAGATGTTTTTAGTCCAATTAATAGTGAAGCACTATCATACTAATGAATTTACAAGCACTAATATCTTCTTAAACTAAATTCTTAACCATAGGTCTATTAACAACACTAACACAACTATTTATTTATTACACTTTTGTCTATTTATGTATTCTACAAGCTGTATGTACATTAGACACGTTCACATAATATAACATTTATGTTTACTCTTGGACTTCCAAAAGCTCAACTATTTAACTTTACACGATATAATTTATATTTGACATTCTGATATAGACCAACTCTGTACTTTATGATCGGACATATTTATACCCTGAATTAAAAAGTATGATTCATCCTCCAGTAATTGCTAGAAAATTCTCGGTCCATAGAGAATATACAGTGCTTACGGCGCTTGTGTGTTTGACGGGTTGCCTAGTAGCAGCTCGCAACACTGTCCCTTCTTTAAACCCGTTACGTCAAGTGTTACGGGCCAATTCGGCACTACGATACCACGGACTCTCCAGCAAACTAGCTCCAGCCGGCGAGGGGTGGGTAAAACAAAAGTCGTAGGTTGGGGTTGCCAATTGCCCTAGGGTGTAAATTATCGTGGGACGAAAATTCGGTATTATATCTAAATCGGGTGGGCACCACCAGTAACATCAAACGCTAGATGAAAAGAAAGGATTTCGTCACTGGTCGAATCCTCTCCAAAAGCTCTATGCTCAAAATGCAAAGCAGACTGATCCACCCTAACACCTTAAATTTACAAATAAGGCACGTCAAAAATGTTTACTTTAACTCAATTCACAACTGTTTAGCTGAAAAAAATACATATGTACATTAACGAAAATATAAAATTAAACATGGCCTACTTTAGTACGCCATAAATCAATCAGCATAATAATTCGAAATAATAAGCAGGAAAAATACTTATTCTACTTTAAATAATAATGTTTTCGCACTGTCTAGCGTCAATGTAATTTCATAAATGTAAAATCTATATATTTAAGAGGTAGGGTTGAGTGCACATGGGACCCACGCCGGACTTGACTCACTAGTCTTGAGGCAAAAATGCATGAACTTCAACGCAAAAATTTTCAATACCACGCGTGATTCGCCTTGTGCATACAGCGCCTAGTGTGAACAGCAACTGTAAATTTTATGTAAACAAAATCATTGCTACAAATGCCTTGGTACAATGTTTAATCAGAACGACCTGTTTTAAATGCACGGCCGCGCCGTCCATAAGGACAACAAGGGCAAAAACCCACGGCGCCAAGAGTGCAAAGACGCCGTGAGGCGCCTCACGGTAATATTTAAAACTTACCAAAATTCTTATTTTTGTTTGAGACACGAGACTTCCCAAAGGTCCCCTGTACGTTTACGCGCGCATTCGCTATGAATAACTAATTAATTCCATTAATTATCGGAACATCGATGTTTTGTATCAGTTGTTCTCAACCGATGATGATCTACAATATTAGGGCAACACTCCAATATCGCGACGTTGCGCTAGTTGCACAATTTTATTTTTATTATGTTTATGTATTCGATAATTATCGGTTATCGAAGTTTTGCCGTAACAGCGTTCGCGCTCATCCTTATATGTTGACTAGAACGCAGAAAGCGAGTTTATTCTTGTTTCTGCAAGTTTTCCCGCTCATTCCTTCCTGTTGAATCTTGAGTCTTGAATCTTTATAAATACTGCCGCGCTTTTAAAAACAATTCATTTAATATTGGGTATCGAAGTGTCGTAAAGACTGTAAATTGTGCACCTGAATTAAAAAAGTTAAGTGTTCTTCGATATTTTACATTATTAGAGGATTCAAGGTAAAAGGTAAGTTTCTAACTTTACTCTTTCCTTTACAATTAGATAGAGAGGGCACGTTTTAAATGGAAAATAAATACCCTTCGGTCAGAATTTGACGAAATTTTGATATGTTGCAGAATTTGATCTATTAATGAATTAATGTGTCCATTGCGACAAAGCTGTAAGTTTAACAGTTAATTTTTAAGATACAGGGTGTCCAAAATCGCTACTTCATTATTTCAAGATTTCGTAAATTGTATGTTGTTGCCGATATGAATACAAAAATAATAAATAAATTTTAAGATTGGCGTATCTAGCGGAATTTCAATTCTGTAATAGTCTATTTTAATTTATTGTAGATGTTTAATAAAGAAGAAAAAAGCCTTCAGGATATCAAAGTTTGATGAAAAAGAGAAAGCTGGAAAAAGAACTGAAGAAGACGAATTCCAAAATTACGGTATTTTTTCCTTCACCTTCAAGCACAAATATACAAACAGATGCAGATCTTCCATCGACTTCGAGAGAGGACCGGGAGGAGTCTAAACTACAAGAGATTCCATCAACATCTACAAACAAAGTTGAGGAAGACGAAGACATAGTTTCTGCGGAAGTGGACGATACGCAACTTCCTCAAGATCCAGGTTTGTGGCCAAAAATATTGTCTCCTAGAGATGTACAAATATTAATTGAAAACGGGCCTACTTATTATCGAAGTAAAAATTGTATAAATTATCCCAATGATAAAATATCAGGCTGAAGGTTTTCGGATAAATATTATTCACGAATTTTGTCCAATAATGAAAAAGTTGAACGGGAGTGACTTTTATATTCAACAGAAAAAAATTCAGTGTTTTGTTTTTGTTGTAGAATATTTTCAAATACTTTAAAAACAATTAAATTAAGTGATGAAAATGGGTATAATGACTGGCACCACATTGGTGGACATTTAAGTATCCATGAAAAAAAGTAAATTTCATTTTGTGAACTTAAAAAAATGGTCAGAATGTTTCATTCGCTTAAGAAAAATGGCAACTATTGATTCTGCGGCTCAAAATTTAATTAATATAGAAACAAAATATTGGCATGGAGTTATCGAGCGCATTTTTTATATTATTCAATTTCTTGCTGAGCAAAACTTGGTTTTACGTGGTACCAATAGCAAACTGTTTGAAAAAAATAATGGCAGTTTTCTTAAAACGCATTGAAATGTTAGCATAATTTGATCCTATAATATCTGAGTACACGAGAAGTATCCAAATGCAGGAAAAGATAAAAATGCCTCATTATCTTGGGGACAAAATTCAAAACGAAGTAATTAATTTAATAGGAGAAAATCTTAAATTAAAAATTTTAGGCATGATTTAAACAGCTAAATATTTTTCAATTGTACTTGATTGTACCCCGGATGCTAGTTATCAAGAACAAATATCAGTATGTATTAGATTCGTTAATTCAGAAAAAATAAAATTGTCGTCGAAGAACATTTCTTAACTTTTTGCCCTATAAATGATTGTACAGGTGAGGGTTTGGAAAATTTCTTAATAGAAACATTGGAAAAAATGGCTTAGATATTTATAATTTACGAGGCCAATGATATGACAATGGTACAAACATGCGCGGTAAACATAATGGATTACAAAAAAATTCTTAATGTAAATCCAAGAGCATTCTTTGTGCCTTGTTGCAACCATAGTTTAAACCTTGTCGTGAACGATGCCACAAAATCAAATATTTCAAGTGTACATTTTTTTTCTATAGAATTTTATAATTTTTTTTCCGCTTCATCTAACCGTTGGTCAGTCCTAAAAACAAATATATCAAATTTAACCTTAAAACCCTTATCTGATACAAGATGGTCTAGTAGGGTTGATGCTTTAACTCCTTTAAGATATCAGCTTGGAGAAATATACGATGCTCTATTTGAAATCTCTAGTGAAAGAAATAAAGCTTTTGACAATAATTAAAAAAAAACGGCATCATCGCTTGCCAAAAAAATAAAAAATGTTGAGTTTATATGTATGTTGATTTTATGGTATAATATTTTAAATAAAGTCAATATTGTAAGTAAACTTTTACAAACTGAGGATTTTAATATAGCAGAGGCCTGTGCTAATTTAAAAACTTTAGTTAATTGGTTAACAGAATACAGATCAGATAAAGGATTCAACGACTTGTTAGTCGATGCTCGTGAAATAGCTGATTCATTAGACGTTAATTTTGAATTTAAAAAAAAAGATGGCTCGAGGGTGAGAAAAGTTAAGAAACAATTCAGTTACGAACACGATGATGAACCCACTGAAGATGAAAAATTAAAGTTTAAAGTAAATTCTTTTTTTAATATGTTAGATATAACTATAGAATCTGTAAATGAAAGATTTCAGTTAATATCAGCTTATTCAAATCATTTTAACTTTTTGTGGGACGTTTCCAATTTTTCCAAATATTCTAAATAAGAGCAGTTAAAGTTATGTACAGACCTTGAAACAGTATTAACTGATCTAAATCTCAATGAACGTGACATAAGTGGTGTAGAATTCCTATACGAATTAGTTTATTAATTTAGGTGAAGTGAACACTTCCACTCCTACAGAAACTTTAAATTACATTATTAATAATAATTTGAAACAATCCTTTCCAAACACTTATGTGGCTTTACGAATTTTGTTAACTATGCCAGTATCTGTAACCAAAGCAGAACGTTTGTTTTTAAAATTAAAAATGATAAAAAACTATCTAAGATCCAGTATGGCTCAGGAAAGACTGGCAAATCTTGCTATTATTTCAATTGAATCTGAACTACTAAAAGATTTAGAAACTGAAGACTTGATAAATAAATTTGCAAAAAATAAAGCACGCAAAGTCAAGTTCGTTTAGTTTAGTGCAATGCTATTATATATACACTCTAGCTATGTATAATTTAAAAAATATTGTAAAAATGTAAAATATATTTTTGATTAAAATGTTTATAAGTTTATATTTTGTTTTTTTAATATATCGTATCGTTACTTTTTTGGTGATACTACTTAAAAAATATTTTTTGTGATAATACATTTTTAGCGTTTATCTCATTATAAAGTTTATGTATAGTATAAAACGATATACGACTTTTATTTCAAATTATGAAAAAATTTTAGTTCTAGGTACTTATTTATATTTGTCCCTAGCCAGGCAATTTTATAAATTTTTGAAAATAATGTACAGAGTAAAGAACAAAGCCTTTGTGTCAAAGGCACAATTTTTTGAAAAAATTAAATAATGTAAGAGAAGCTAAGATGCAAGCAACACGCTCCTACTCTACTCCATTAAAAAATTCTCCTACAATAAAAAGGCGCCTTAATGTTTTTGCCCCAGGGCGTTATATAGCCTTGGCGCGGTCCTGCTTAAATGTAATAGTAATTTGGAAAATTACTGCTACGTTAATATTTAAAGATAACAGTGGAGTTCACGCAGCTGGTTGCGGCACAAGTTAAATGAATGTGAAACAGAACGCACTGATTTAATTTTTTTTTATATAACACTGACACAGGTGCGAGGAAAATCTTATCGTTCTGGGGTGCACGTGTATTCAATAACAACGTACAGTACTGGTTTTGTCGCTCAGTAGGCTCTAATACAATAATTTTGCTTACCTTAGATGGATCAGGCTACTAAATAATGCAAAAGGGTATCGGACTTTACCAACTTCAAAACTACTTCTAGATGTGTGATAACTATGCTTTTTATATTCCCAAATAAATTGGATTATTACGGCTCACGGCACACGTAATTGGGGTCTCTTCTAACAATTCAAACTACTATTTCCCAAATATGATTGGTATAAATATTCTTCAATAACAGACAAACGACATTGAATGATTTTGGACCTAAAACAGATTCGATAACCACATCCGGACGATACTACAACAAACATACAAAAATTCGGCACTTTGCACTATTAGTTTACTTTTTCAACGGAATATTTGATTATTTACTACAATCATAAAATTTGTAACACTTGCTAATGCGCTATAAAAGCGTTAAAACTTAGGAAACGAAAATGTACGACCCTCTTGGTCAGAGACTACCTCACGAATCGACTTGCGTGTCTTCCAGTACCTGTAACGACATAACAAAATTAAGGAAGGGGTGCGCGTCGCGTTCTTTCTATTACAATCTAAATATCTACTCGCTAATATTAAATACTAAATAAATACAGGGGTTGATTTAGAAATTTTATACATACTAAACTACTAAATTATGCTAAAACTAAACGGAACGTTACACAAGTAACTGTAAATACATTTTGACGCTAATTCAATGACTGATGACGGTATCGGCAGCTATCTCCTCTGGTGCATTCACCGCGTCGTTGGAAATAACAGACAACACTCTTTTCTTGGTCTTGGTAGGCAACCGGTT
The DNA here is from genome assembly GCA_036346225.1 of Platerodrilus igneus. Classification (NCBI taxonomy): domain Eukaryota; kingdom Metazoa; phylum Arthropoda; class Insecta; order Coleoptera; family Lycidae; genus Platerodrilus; species Platerodrilus igneus. The sequence continues at coordinate 225,330 of JARFIW010001604.1, read as the reverse complement.
GATAACAACAAACAAGGACTTGGACGTTGGTTCACTGGAAAACTACTTCTAGCATATTTCGGACTATCCTCTAATCTAAGCGATCCAATCAACAGCCTAGCTTGGACACCGTTAGTTTCGTTACTCCATTTTTCATCATCTGAGCCTTAAGATTTAGCAAAGCCTCTCATAGATGGCCATAACTAGGTCTTTGCCATGAAGAATTTTTCGTGACCAGATAGCAAACATAACGATTTGTATCCTGAAGAACCAAAGCCTTTCCTACAGTTGGCTGCTGTTGTACTAATACATCCACACATCCAAACTTTTACACAAAAAGGTAATCTGCAAGGCAGGCTGATGCTCGTCCTCATCAGCAATAGGCAGATAATCGGGTACACTCTCGCAATCAACGTCACTTAAATATTAAATCTAATAATCGGTTGTTAACATTTGCAACATTATTAAACTGTTAAAGATTTAAAAGTAATTAAAATCAAAAATTAATTGCACATTAACAATAGGAAAACTGATAAACTTGGGAACATTAAAATCGCCTAAAATCAACACATGACTTTGCCCACTAATAATTCTGGTTTCTAAAACACTTTAAAATGTAGAATAATTAGGTTGTGAAGTTGTCGGAGGAATGTAGACTGCAATTACTAACATGGACGTATTGTTCAAGTGACATTTGCAGCCCACAATATCAATTGACGGTACAGAATTAGTCACTAACGATAGATCCAGTGGTTCACAGTATACATTTTAACTGGCGGCCAACAATACGCCACCACCCCAAGTATGCTTGATTAGTTCGTAATTTCTATCACACCTGAAAATATTGTATGTGTTAGGAAAATCAGACGTAAGTGCAGTCTCTACCAATGCAATAATTTCAAATTCACAAACACTTACAAACGTAGACACACTCTGCAATTTTGATCTTCACCCGCGGACATTTTGAAAATAGCAAGTAGCATGTTTTTTTTTGTGATGGTTTACGTAGTTTTGTAACAACTATTTTAGTCACACCGTTTACACAACGAATGGTTATTACACTATTCTTGGTGATATATTTCTATGGTCGATAAAACAGTTAACAAAGTATTGCACTTTAGATGGTGATACATTTATATGGTGATAGTTCCTAAAAATCGGTAATACAGTTACCAAAGTTCATAAGACACATCGCGCAAGCGCAATGGATAAAAAGCAATGCAACGCCCTGGCGGCCGGAAGCGCGAACCTTATGACAGGTTCCGCGTGCCAACTACCATGACGTCACCACTGCCAAATTTACATTGCGTAATAGTCGAAAATATAAAAAGTTAAATAAACAGGTAACACAATTTACTCACCCGGAAATCCGAACCAAAGTTGGCCTCTATCAGGGTTCCTCAGGTACGCCTATCATCCTTCCGGGTCGATAAAGATGGTATTGCTCCGGGCTCCGGTGGTGTTGGCTGAGCATGGGCATCAGGGTCGTGGGCTGCTCCAGGGTCGTATCAGAGTCCTAAATGTAGTGGAACGACAGGAAAGATTTAATTAGGGAAAGACAAACAAAGATAAGCAAGACAAGGGAATCTACATAGTAAGATAAGATACGATGCCAGGCACGACTACTTCACTTGAAGATCAAAGGCAAACAGCCACGATTCAGAGCGTCACCAAAACCTCTCACCACTTTGTCCCCACTCCTTGTCTAGTATTGGTCCAACCCTCTAGGGACACGCACACTGCGCAAACCCACTACTATGACGTACGAAAGTACCGCCTAGTCTATTTAAAATTCCCGCGCACCGCGTATTTGAAATTATGGCGCGAAACTCCCCTACATCAAAAACTAACCTAAAAACATGTTTAAGTGCAAATTCGATTTGCACGTAACATGGTGAGACCCTTTTCACTGTGATAACCTATCGTTAAGTTCAGTACGCAACGAATCCAGATAGTTGTGTTGCATGGGAGTGAGGCTAACACTTATTGAGATTTGGTTTGAATTGTTCTGGAGAGTGTTTTTCCTTTTTAGAATTTTAATTGCATCGTCACGCGAATGCAGAATCACTTTAATAGGTCTTGGCTTCCCCTCACGACAAGCGCGGCCAACTCGGAACAGTTTCTTATTATTAATATCCAAGTCGGCTAAGTCAGTAATTATTGAAGTTACTTTGGCCGCATCCGCATCAGATATTTCTTTTAATATCTCTTACATTACTTTCCGTAATATTATGTATAATTATATTCTGTTCTCGTCCTTGGCTGTCAGTAATCTCTTTAATTAGTTCTTCCCCCTCAGTTAATGTTTCGACAGGCCCCGGAGACCGTTTGTAGTTATTTTTTAATTCTTCAATTTCTTTATGCAAATCAGTAATCAGTTACTTTAAGTCCCCAATGTCAGACTATCTACTTAAACAAACAGTACAATTAAAAGACAAATGTTTATCTTTGACTGCATGCATTGAGCTTCAGTACGAGATAACCCCGAACAGGTGGTACGAACGTACAATCTGCATTGGTCGCAACAAACCTTTTTATCTGGATTTAAGTTGTTATTGCACACGATACACTTATACCCTATTTAATTAAATAACAGTTAGAAGTTTAATAATACAACTCAAACAACGTCCGCACACTTCGAGTTCAAACATTATTTTTAGATGGCGGCAATTTTTTAAAAAAATTTTGCCAGTCCCCTCTAGTTGTCCAATTTGCTCCAAAATCTAGCACCTTATTGCTTACAGCTAGCATCAGCTAGCACCAAAGTTGAAGAGCTAGCACCAAAGCCGTTTCAGAAATATGGCCAATTATATTCGATGGGGAGGCGCTTGACGCTAGCTGTCCCCCACCCAAGTTGTCCGATAGGATCCAAAACCTAGCACCATGCAGCTTAGAGCTAGCACCAACTAGTACCCAAGTAAGAAACCTAGCATCTTACAAACAAGATGGCAGCGATTTTTTAAAATTTTTTTTGCCAGCTAGCACCTCTTTGCTTAAAGCTTGCACCAAGCACCAAAGTTGTAGATTTAGCATCAAAGCCTTTTAAATAATATGGTCAATTATATTTGGGGGAGGGGAGGGGGCATTGGCTGTTCAATATTGAAATACTCACCTCGATTATAAACAGTAAACAAAAAAGTAGTATACTTCCAACTCGTATGTGGTTAAACTTTTTATTTTTTAATGGAGTGGGTGTTAGGCTAGGTCAAAAACAACACTAGAAATGCAGTCGAAGCCTTTCACTTTTGCGAAATATTAGAAATAAGTATGATACGTTTTTAGGGTGGATATCGTTGAGTTTGGTGCGGCGAGGGTAAATCCCAAAGTCGAAACCGTGTCCAGTTTGGAATCTTGGGTTTTGACTTTGTGGAAACGATATCTATGTTAAAACTGAAGCATTCTGTAAAGAGACAAAATGAGTTTATTTATTACTGAAAGCAAGAGATGAAATATGTACGAATAAATCGTTTGAAACAAGTATGATTTGCGTGACATGCAGCAATGTCGTTTATTGGTTATTTTTTTTATTTCCGTGTAAACTTTTTTAGGGTTATTTTGAAATAAAAAACTGTAAATACATCAAATTGCAGTTTATTAGTGCATTAGTAACAAGAGAGTATTGCATTTGTATGTTTTTCATGTCCGTTCGATACAAAACCAATCTCAGTTTGGCGTTTGTAAAAGGCAGCATTTTAAAGTACCACTGCATACTCCTTCTCCTAGTTGTAATAAATGGCAATCTGGTCTGCAAGCCGTTAGTGGAACGTCTATACCTAAAGCTTTGCACGGCACATCCCCTAAAAAGAGAAATTCATTATTTGCATACTTTCAAAACAAAATTAATTATAACCCCAAGAGTATATTTATTATTACCTTTTGTGCGTAAATCGAAAAAATTTTTCTTTATTTATTTTTTTACAAAATTATAACTACAGCTTCTGTGGATGAGAAGCTGATCTAGTAGTGAAGCTTTCATTTAAAAAGCATATTCATGCATACTAATATTGTTACATGCAGTGTATGTGCATATAAAACTGATGAAGCGGTGAAAGGTTAAGTTCTCTTTACAAAACAATTTGTAGCATGTTTAATTTGATCAGTAATTATACGCATTGCATTGCGAGGATAATGCGCCAAGCGTGCCCTATTCTCTAATAATGTTCCATATAGTACATAATGGAACGCTTCGTTTTAATAATCTTCTTATAGTAAAATATCTGTGTGACTTAAAGTTATTTTGTCGAGCATCTGTAGCAATCCTGTTTCTTTAGTATTTCCCCACCTTTAACCGCGAGTCTGTGAACCGTCGCTATCATTCGGTTCTAGTTTGGTTCGTTAGTCGCAGCTTAGCTATCAATTCATCAAGATGTTTTCGAGACTAGAGGCCTGCGACCTTCGATTGAATTATTTGTGTGAGCGGTCAAGTCATGGTAGACTTGAATAAATTTCAATAACTTCTGCTAACGGTTTGTAATTTATACATTTTACGAACCTAATTTAATTTTGTTTCATTTATTTAGCGCGCCTACGAAAAACTATAGAGAAGTACAAGTGAAGAATTTGTTTCGTAAGTTGTATGTTTCTGTACAAGAAATTGTTACGGCTTCCTAAGTTTGAAATGGCTTATAGTATTGTTTGGAACTGATGGAATTTCTGTTCGGATTTGTCTAGGAATATCAGATGCAGTTTGGTTTGTTATTAAATTTAAGAAATTTTTGTATGTGTTTAGAATGTCGTTAGCCTTTGATAAACAGACGGTCATATAGAAAACACGAAATTTGCTATCATGTTTATGAACATATGATCTGTTTCACTTTCAATTATTGTTGAACTGGTTTTACAAACCGTAGAAAGAAATTTTGTCAAGTTAGGTTTATATAATTGTAAGCTTTGTTCCATTCAAACTTCAGATAAATTTCAAGGTATATTTACGTCGTTATACTTTTTTTGTGATGTAGCACATTTGACAGATGTTTGCAGTGAAAGCAGATGTATCGTGCAGCTTTCCTAAAATTCAAATTAAACATTCTTCAATCTTGAAGTTAGCTTTTATTCACAGATTAATTATAAAAACTAGGTATAAAAATTTAAATACACGCTGCGTAATAATTATGAAACTGTAATCTACCTGATAAGATCTGTCCAGGATAGAAACGTTAGTTCAATGCATTGTGGTTACAAATTATTTTGATCAAATTTTTAAAACAAGCTTATGTTTAGAGAGCAGTCTTTTGCTTTAAAAAGACAAAATTTTGATTTTGTTATAAACGTTATTGTTGAGAATTTTTTTTTACATGTTAAATAGTTATGAATTTTTAAAAGAAAGTTTTTTACTTCAGTAAACAATTAGCTAAACTTTGAGACTTTTATTTTGGTCAAATGCGATCAAATCTGATAACATAAAGGTAGAATTTTTGGGTAATAATTTTGTGCCAATATCATATTGGATATACATTTTTTTTACTTTTAATACTTTTATAGGACACAAATGGTGTTCTACATTTTTTTTATTTAATCTTTGTAATTTCTTACAGGAGCTGCATCTTATTTTTATAAGACAGGTTTTTGTTAACGAAGGCAATCGTTTTATCTTTGGGTTTCCACGTCTGCCCTTAGAATTGTGTTTTGCTCTTATCGTCATTATCTCAGGACTTGGTGGCGCCTATTTAACTTAGTTTAGCTATGGTTTGCAAACAAAATTCGACTTACCCCCCCACTTCTTACTGCTCTACCCAGGAATAGACCTCAGCTATGTCTGAAGATTTTTGTTCACTGGCGCCCATTTAGAAAATTAAGTTTCACTAGCGCCCATCATCAAAAAACTACAAAATTCGTATCAAATTTAAGCCTTCAATGATACCTGTTATGACAGGCTAAACCATACACAAACAAATCTCGCTGCCGATAAAATCTTTCTTACAAATTTTATCCGTAAGGGCCAGTAGTCGTTCTGCATATAACGAGGCTCTAGCTATACATGCTATCGATCAAAGTAAACCGTTGGATGTAAGAATATCTTATAAGAATAAGAGAGTCTGTAATCGGTCACATTTTTTTTTGTTGGGTACAATTCAAACATTGTGGACTTAGTAATCTTTAAAACCATACATTTGTATTAACGAATCCTGAAGCGCCGATACGAAAATCTGTATCTTAACTTTAAAATGAAAGTCGCTACCGAGTTAATACTTGTGAAAGTCGTAGGAATGCCAATGGAGATACGAACGGTTTAGTTAATAACTAAATGAAATATAACTTAAGATTAAAGTTTGTTAATCTATTTCAAAGTTTTTCCCAGCAAGTTGTTGTTTTATTAAATTGGTAGATGTAGTTTTAAAAGAAAGTACTTTGTCCTCAGCCTACAGTAATTTTGAAAAAAAAGGAAAACGTCCAATAAATATCTTTTAAAGCTAACGCCGTTATTAAGTTTTATCTATATTAATGATAAGGGCAGATATACATACCTGGACATGGACATACTGCTGGGCATGGTGGGGTTGGCGGTGTTAGCGACGTTCTACTGGTTGACATATGGCGTGCGGCATCTGCAAAAATTAATAGTCGTCAATTGTTTCAGCCTTATACAAAAACGACATAATAATGTCTCGTCGAGAGCTGCATTTTTAAGAAGCTATAATTTCAGTAATCAAAATTTATATCGAGTGAGATCAACTTATTTAAAAATTGAACACCGTTGAAAAATTAACATTTATAAGTGTGACCTAATTTATAAATTTTGCTCCTGATAATGAATAAACGCCATACACAGGGATGTCTTAAGTAAAAGTAATATGGGTAACATAATCGGATGGCTACATACAAAATATTGTAATTAATGGGAAACTTATTAAAATAAACTGCAATACAGATACATTTAGTTTCGAGAAATTATAATAAATGAGAAAGTTATTATTTTAGTTTTGATTTCTATGTATTTATTAACGAACTGATAATATGAATACAAAACTTTGACCTTTTGCTGTAAAAGATGTTAAAATCATCAGCAGACACGCGGAGATTGTACCTGCGGTAAAGTACCTATGTTGTACAAAAACATGACCAAGCAGCTTTTAGAAATCATTTTTTGAAGAGTAAACCTATTATATCGTTATTGTGTCAAAATAATGCCATCCGTTTTATAACTAGTAGATGTTATAAGATTTCTCGTTTTATGTGTTCTTAATGCTTAGATTTACAGATGATATAGCGATATTAGCGTCTAGCAAGGAAGAGTTAGAAGCTGCTCTTAATGAAATGGAAACGGTTCTAACAGAGAGATACGGTATGAAAATTAACAAAACTAAAACTAAAGTTCTAGTTTGCAAAGGTGGGGAAAATAAATCAAAAACAAGAATACAAGTATTTAACACGAACTTACAAGAGGTTAAGGATTTCTGCTATTTAGGAAGCCAAATAACGCAAGATGGGAAAAGCACAAAAGATATAAAACAAAGATTAGCACAAGGTCGTGCTACATTTAACAAGAAAAAGCAACTACTGTGCTCAAAGACCACAAACATAGAAACAAGGAAAAGATTGCTTAAAACATATGTGTGGAGCACAGCACTGTACGGCTGTGATGCTGTGAAGCCTGGTCAGTAGGAGAAGCGGACAAGAAAAAGGTAGAAGCCTTTGAAATGTGGTGTTACAGGTGTATGATGAAGATATCATGAACAGACAAAGTTAAGAACGAAGAGGTACTAAAAATGGTAGGGGAAGAAGGAAATATGTGGAAAACGGTAAAAAATAGGAGAGATAGGATGATAGGCCACATACTACGGCATGAGGGAATAGTGCGCAATATATTAGAAGCAGAGATAGGAAAAAAGAGAAGAAGAGGCAGACCTACATTAGACTACTGCACACAGATAGTAAAAGATGTAGGCTGTAGAGGTTTCAGGGAGATGTGTAGGCTAGCCCAGAATAGAAATCAATGGAGGTACGCATCCAACCAATCCCAAGATGGATAAACTAATGACGAAAAGATAACTGTGCTTAAACATGATGATTATTATAAGTAACTACAAGAATTGGTTGGGCAATATTCTCGGATAATGTTAAGTGTGTGAAAGGATTTACTGGAAAACCATTATTTCGGCAAATGTCTAAGTGTTGGGGGATCTTGGTAGCCACAGGTTGCTTAACCTTCTTCACTGAATCTCGGTAAAATAGGGTATAAAATTAGAAAACAATAGAAAGGGAACAAGTTGAATACACATACTCCCTGAAAAGAAGAAAAAGAAGAAAACCACCAAAAACGCAAAATCAAAGTAGCTGCTTATATAACCCTACATAAAAATAACTGAGTTGCAAACGAATCCGTGACTTTCAGTAAACAATGGATTCCATTACTAAAAGAAATAACAAAAGAAATAACAAATGAAAATCAAATGCCCACAATATCTAGGTAGCATTGCAAGTTTTTCCTGGGTTTTCCTTGCAATATTAACATGAAATACAGCCTGCATACATGATTTCTATTTATACATAAAATAACTAATTACATAAAAATAAGCATATTAACAATCCTTGTAAAACAGCATTGGTATCTGACAAGTATAAATCCACAATAAGGTTACCTCAAAGCCATATACAATCTCCGTTAAACAATATTGGTATTTGACAAGTGTAAACCCGCCATAGGGTCGCCTCAGATCCATATACAATCTTCATAGAACAACATTGGTATCTGACAAGTGTAAACCCGTCTTAGGGTCGCCTCAGAACCATGTTGAAATCTACCGAAGAGGTAGCCTAAATCATAATGAATTTTCCCCCTCAAAATAAATATAAAAAAACAACTACTTAAGTCTTTCAATAATGCAATCGTACACTTCTTTAATAACCATCCTCTCAATTGTATAAATAGAAACATGTTAAAAAATGTTTTCCAATTCCAAGTTATTGACTTTATATGAAATTCATCAATAAAAATTAATCAGCTGATTTCACGTTAAGCGTATTGGCTACCTAAAGAAAGCCGATCCCAGGTTGCAACACAAATTGAAGGTAATCATTCTGTTAAACTTTAAAAATTTTTGCTTTGTATACCCAAACCAAATATTTCAAACATCAATAAATCAAAGTCACCTTCAATTTATGTCATAAATGTCAAACTTGAAGTTTTTATTATTATTTTGACAACGATCCTAGGTCATGGATCGAAACGTAAATAAAGTTGATTTTAAAAACTATGAGTGGTTTAATTCCCAAAGAAGATTAACCTGAATACACATGTTGTGTGAGAATTTCAGGGAACTATGTAGGCTAGCTCAGAATATAAATAAGTGCAGGTACGTGTCCAACCAGTTTTAAGACGGAAAACCTAATGGCTGCGAAATACCTGCAACTAATGTTGACTGTGCGAAAAGATAAATTGGAAAATATATTAAATCGCCAAATGGTTAAGTGTTGGGGGAACTTGGCAGTCACAGACTGCTTACCTCCCTTCACAACCATTGAAGGTCGGAGAAATAGGGCATATAACTGTAAAACAATAAAAAGTGATCGAACTGCATCTAACAAAAAAGAACATCGCCTATGAGGAAAGACAACAAACATAGAATAAAAGAAAATTGTTGAAAGCATATGTGTGGAGCACAGCACAGTATGTCTATGAAATACGGGAAGTCTGAAACGCTGACAGAAAAACGGTAGCAGCCTTTTGAAATGTTGTGCTTCAGATGTATGAGGACGATAGCATGGACCGACAAAGATAATAACAAATAAGTTACAGAAATAGTAGGGGAACAAGGATATCTGGGGAAAAAGAGAAATAGTAGGGCGGAATACGTTCTAAGGCATTTTTGGGGAATAGTATGTGATACATTACAAGCAGAGATAGGAAAAAAAGAGGTAGATGTAGACCTAGATCAGACAGTTATAGATGCAAACTGTGCATATTTTAGGGAAATCTGTAGGTTAGTTCAGAATAGGGAACAATGATGGTACGCGTCTAACCAGTTCTAGGACTGAAAACCTAATGATGATGATGATGTGTTCTTAAAATTTTGATGAACTTTTGGTCTACGGGGTTACGTACTATATTTTGAATAAATTTAGGGAAACTAAATTTGCACTATATTTTCTGCCCATTCGTTAACTCTCGCAATATCAAATAGTTAAGTGCATTGACGATTATGGCACCCCAACAGTAGATCTATGAAATCTAAACTAAACTTTATAAAAATAAAAAAGCAATTGCTGTCAGTTGCAAAGGAAAAAACAGAACATCCCTAAAAGCGCCGACTCTCAGTCGAGCAGTTTGGTGGTTAATTCTACAATTAAATAAGAGCTACTTTTCAAATTTATTTTTGAGCGCCAATATCTATGTTGTTAAAAAACTAAATAAGGTTGAAGCAAAAAATAAAGTTATTGCGCTGTTGGAAAAATATCAATTTTTAACATTTTGCTTAATTTTAGCCTGATATTGTTTCAACATAGATTATAGGAATTCCCAAGCAAAGCGCAACTACAGAAGCTACTTTTTGAATTCAACCCTAAAGAAGGTTGGTATATTTTAATTTACTGAGAAAGCAGACTACACAGGAATACTTGCAATTTCTATGGTATTGTAAATACATAGTTTTAAAGCTATTAACTTTAATTCGTATTTCTTTTCAAATTTTCAAATTTAAAATTTAGCCATTCTACTTAAAGTATTAATAAACATACATTTTTGTGCATTAAAAAACCATTACTTCTCAGTTTATTGTGATAATCCTTCGTAGATTGAAGAAATATAAGTACACGACGTTTTAACAAAAAAAAATTTTTACTTACGGACTTGGAGTGCTGCCACCAACCCAAGGAATGCGATGAACAGTACCGTTTTCATCTTGTTCTAGGGTTTAAATTCTTCACCTTTAAAGAAAATTGAATTTCAGTATTGTTTGTTTTTCTCTTTTTAGTTCAATTTACATAGGCATCTACATTCAACTTTGCGATAGGTTAATCTAGATTGATTTGGACATACACCAGTAGTCGCTTAAACTTTTAATTCGACATAGAATTTTAAATTCTATTAACGGATAGTAATAGTAATTATTAGAAGTCTTGGTAATTAAGATAATTAGGCATTTTCAAGTTCAAATAACAATAGTCAGCTAAAGTTTGCCTACCTAAAGGAATATGATAAGCTAATTTAGTTTTTGTATACTGGTTCAGTCTTTGCTAAAGAATTAAACACCAGTTCAAGATGAATATAAGAAAGTTAGAGATAAATTCAAGAGCATTAGAACAAAAGAGGACATGTAAAATATGAATGAATTAAACTATATGCAATTTGATTATACTAAAGAATGATAAAGTGTATTACTGAAACATTCGTGGGCGCAAAAACACAAAACCTTTACAAAGACAAATTTAGCTTTAAATTAAATAATAACTTAAACTTATGTGATAATCGTTTCCTAACAAATCGCAAAGAACTGTTGAATGATATTAAAAATCGACAGTTTAAACTTACCGTCTGGTTTGGTTTAGTACCTGTTGTGTTGAACCACCACTGAATGATTTGGTCGAGGGTTTGCTTTATATAAGAATCACGTCTTATTCATGTCTAAAATTACTATTCCACCAGTCACCTTAGTAAGCTCATTACGCAATGTTTTTTTATGATCAATAGTGTAGTACATGTTTGAAAATAACCAAAAAATTGTACTGTTTTTGAAAAACAGCTTGGTATTACAATTCTTCTGCACTTAACAGCTGATGTTATCACTTATTGTCCATTTCTTGACCTTGTTTTATAATTCTAGTTAGATATTATCGTACTTGTTGATAGTAAAGTTGTTTTTGTTTGTTTTGAATAGTACAATTTAACCAAACATATTTTGGCCTATTATAAATTACATAAAAACTGACATTCTGTCTGTAAAGTTACACTGAATATCTTTAATAATTGATTAAGATGTTATACGAGCGAAATGCACATTTATTCCTTATGAAACAGTTTCGCATTCTGTTTTAGTTTAACTTTGCAGATCAAGTTCAGAAATAAATTAGAAGTTTTTAACACAATATAGAAGTAGGCCAAATTTAGTCTTTCAGATTGTATGCAGATTCGAAGAACATAGGGAAGAGCGAAAGCATGTGCAATCGATATGTCCAAGACATTACACAAAAATACACGCAAACTATCACATCAAATACTAGTTGGTAGTTTCTATACCAACTGTTACCCTATTATAAAGTATAATTATCTAAAAAGGATGCGAGTATTAAAAAAATGCTTTATAAACTTTATAAATAGTTTTACTTTCCGGTTTTTTCTTTGCCCAATATCTACGTTTCGCAACTATGTAGAGCAACGTTTCACATATATGTTTTCAAATTTAATTTTCTAACAACTTGTTACCACATGAATTTGTAGCATCATGGGCTGTCTTAAAACGCTACAACACAAGACAAGTAAAATATGCCGATAAAGCAGCAGGAGTGAGGCAGCATAATCCACAGTTAACGCAGACACCAGGATGGGGTGGGTTCACTCCAATTCGCTTCCCTGCCGAGATGGTAACCTGAAATTCGATGATAACAATAACCCTTAAATATGGCGCCACTTAAGTTTATACTGATACACAGCTAGGCTCTTTCAAAACAAAACTAGGAAGTCTTTCAATTGCTGGAAGATACTCCAATCTACATATCTTAACATTTATACATAATAGCACTAGGAAAAATAAACAATGCAATACATAAATTTAATCTACATTACTATTAAATGAAGAAGAACATCATATGATTATATTGATTCTACTTTTATCTGAATTCGCTATAATGCGGGTGTAAATAATTCCAGCACTTTTACCAACATAAACATTAACGGTCAAATCATCCTACTAATTAAATATAAAAATATCATGAGGAGCTTGGTATATCTTTAACCTCAATATTAATATAATAATGTTTCATACAACTTCCAATTATATTTTGACAAGATAAATTTAAACCAGTTGGCTCAAGTTTACAACTTTCTCTTGTATATACTTTAAATTTATTATATCGATTAAACCAAGGTTGGAATTAGTCGCTCGTAGCAATTGTCCAAACACAAATAGCAATGCCAAACAAGAAATGAGTTTCTTACCAGATGTCCGATTCTCTATGATATACGGCTTCTAAACTGACAGGTGGGTTGGTACACAGGAATCTTGTCTGTATACGTGTCCTCAATATGTCGTCACTGGACTCAGCACCAATAACAATATAACTACATGAACGCGATGAAGGCACAGAGGAACACAACAATTAACAACGTCGAAACAAACAATCGGAGCCAAACAATCGGGACCAAACAAGGAGGACCAAACAATCAGGACCAAACAAACAGGACCAAACAACCCTATCAATAAACATTGTTAGAGTTTCACGTATTAACATTAACACCACTTACCGATATAGATCGGGTTATTTATTCAGAACAAGACAATCTATGCTCTTAAGATCGCCGATTTTGTGTTTCGTTGAAAATATACATACGCTTCTATTACAAAACCCTCGCACGGAAAATAAAGAATGATTTCTTAAATCTATATTCACCAAAACATTCATCTCAAACGAAATCCAAGTTAACCCAAATATTTAAAATTTAGAGCAGACAACAATACGTCTATACAAGTTAACTGGATCTTTTGAAACGTGAAGTATTAAAATCAGGTCGCTACTTGAAACCAACATTCAGTTATTACACTGAAGACAACGGAACCAGAATTCCACTTGATAGCGATGTAGAAGGGTACTACAGCTATGGTTTTTCCTTAACCATATAAATTTTACGAATTAATTTTAAATAAAAGGCTATTAATAACGCAACCAACAAATCAGAGGCGTCGTAAAACGTAGGTAATGAAGTCGAAATTAATAGAAATGTCGTTGCGAAAATTTATAACGTAACAAACTATAGGTGATATACAGTTCTATAACGTGGGTTTGTCCTCAAAGACTTCTCTGGATTGAAGTATTTATATCGTGTACCATTTTTACTTCCACTGCTATTTATGACTCGAACTTCATAAGCGTTAAAATCGTTTTATGTCTTTTAAAATTCCCGATTCTAGATACGCTATCACTTTCTTATTACTATTTGATTAAAACATCTTTTGTCTGAAAAAGTTTACAGAATCCTAGGAAATTACAATTTTTCTTGTTACTTCTTCAACTTATTTCAAAGTACAACAGAAATATAATGTTTAGTAAATACATATTAATATTAATCGAAATTAGTGTTCTTACCGGTATTCATGCAGCATTGACTTGTAACAATTTCGATTTTCTGTTATTCAAATACACAAGTTTTGTTTGATACACCTAATCAATAAATGTTAAATTTCTATTGGAACCTTTTATTATAAAATTCATACATAGTACGCCATCTACATTAGAATAGCAAAAGTACACATCAAGTGACTTCTAGTTGTTTGTATCTTGTGTCAATATCCCCCTTTCCCGCACATACGAGTAGAAGGAAGGCTGCCTCGTGGAATAAGCCATTTTTAATATTAGATGCAGTCCGTAGACACGTATTTTTCGGAGCTTGCACGTTTTTAATCAAACATGCCGCCCGACCAATTATTTAAGTGGAGTCAACATGTTCCATAAGTTAGTCTTAGTTTTGGTAATAGCATCGACCTAAAATAGTGATGGAAATATTTTTACGCGCAAGTTTTTGAAGTTCTTGAGATCTTCAAGTTTTTATTCATTTTTTAGTTTAGCGTTTTAAGGATTAAACTAACTATCATTAAATATGGCGATAATTATAATTACGAATTTTTAAAATATTAAAGTCAAGTTACAAGTAAAGAAGTTATGGAAATTTAAAAGCAGTTTCAATTGTTACTAAGCAAGAATGTAGAAACCCGCACATGTTATTGGTTAATACGAAGGTTAAATCCGGACCCTTGTGTCAGCTACGCTCAACTATAAGAGTAAGGACGCAGATATAGCAGATGGTTAGCGGTGAGTCACCCTCCATTTTTAATACTTATATTTTTTTCAAGAAACTTTCAATTAAATGCTCAGATAAATTTTCGAAAAAGTTATGCCTAAGTTTGTTTAAAATTAATTCTCCAAATTTTTGCTAAAGTTCATAGTTCAATTAATTTGTTTCATTTAAAATTTAATTTAAAAATTTAGTATTTGAATAAGGCATAATTGATCTTAACATTTTTAAGATCTTTGTGCAATGTTAGGTTTGAAGTTACAAAGTTGTATTAAAGGATTTGCTTTATCGAACATGTGATAGGATAAGAATTGTTTGTCGAATTATAATGTATAACACATGGTAATAATACACCTGAAGTATAATTCAATGTCGACAATAAGTACTTTCTTTGACCTTTGATTTTATTAAAAATTGTTATTAAGAATGTGTAACCATTACCTGAGAAATTACTTTTGAATATGTAAATTTTGTTTGTGGACTGGAAAGGATCCTATCCAAGTAAAATGAAGTCATTTTAACGTAAATTAAAAGTAACATATTTCTTACCGAAAACTAAAATAATTTATGCATTTAATAAAACACTATTCCACGGAACTGTTTCGAAAGTCTCCGTATAAATAAGTTGTATAAACAATGTATATATAAATATTTTTTTGAAAACAAAATTAATAGAAAAAATTTTTTAAGTTGTCTCAAAATTTTCTTTCTTTAAAGCTTGTCCTACAGTAACAAACTGTTTATAATTTAGAAGCTTTAGTAGTGAAGGAAGGTATTATTAGTGTTAATGTTAAAAGTTTTTATTGAAGGTATAATTTTGATTAGTAATTTACATATAATTATTTTTGTGATAAAGTGACTAGGCTCTCATGAAGCCCTAGTTGGAAAATGTCTAGGTGTGATTAAATTTTCAGATAGCACGAGATCGTCGTTCCTATGCCAGGTTGCAGAAACCACAGTAAGTATTGTTGTATATGTTGCTTGTCGTAAATTTTTTTTCTCTTGCGAAGATTTCCGTATCTGATCTTCGAATAATTTCTTATAAAACACTCATTAAGATACGGTGGCGTCCAATAAAACTCCTTTTGTTTTTTTTTCGTATTCCATCCTACGACTCTAGCTCATAGCTCTGCCCTAAGTTGAAGAAACTTAGCTGGCTGGAAGAACTCTTTAGAGGGATCCTTTTCTTCTTAAAGCCATACAACATCCTTTTACCCTGGGCTTGACCATCAAACAGGAACCCCTCGTAATCTATCGAGACTCTGCCGCTTGTATGGTAAAGCAGACATATTTAATAGAAGACTCGAATGTTACAGACTTTTAACGAAATTTTTATATTTTAAAATTTTTTAATTAGAAACCGGATATATACATTTGGGCACTTAATTATAGAGAAAGGTTCCATTTAGAGGTATACACTTTTAGTGTCCTTTTTCTTACGACTTATAGTGGCATGAACTCCAGTAAAATTGTATGCAATGTTTGAACTTAATTGGTGCAGGAGTTTTAAGCGTCACGAGCTTGATTCAAGATATTATTAGGCGAGAAAAGAAATCATAAACATTAAGTAATCAATTCGATAAGAGTGAGACTCTTCCAGTTGTGATTCGGCCGCAACTGAATAAAATATATGTATTAAATAGGAAATTTCTAAAACAAGTTCCTGTCAAGTTCAAAAATTCTTTAGTGTAGCTTATTTTTCTTCAAATGTTTGCATAATAATTGATAATCAAAATTCAATTTATATTGCAAAAATGATCGTATAGAATAGTTTGTTGCTTAATTAAGTTGATTAGCAGGCATGGTTGATGCTATTTAAGATGACCCAAAATCTATAAGTATTTTAGTGAAGGAGCAATGTTTACGTTTAGATCTAGTTATAACTTTCACATTTGCAGTAATGGTTTCGATTAGAGTTTGTTATTACTGTTCTTTGACTAATGAAATTCGAAGACCGGGTTATGGTTGTCGTATCATGGAATGGAATGGAATGAATAAATTGAATAGAATTGTCCTTTCCCTGGTGGTATTTATAATCTTTACTATTTTAGGAAATTCTCCATCTCCTATATTTAACGGTGTGTATGATTTGAACTTGTATGTGGGGGTTAAGGGTTTTCTGGTACATGGAAATATTAGGTACCTTCACGGTTGCTATTTTATATTTATATCAGCGTCATTGGGTAGCTCCAATAGTCTTAGATTTATAACATTTTATGAGCTTCCATTTGCTTGAATATTTTATAATAATTTCGCAAGATGAATAGTCATAGAAAATATGTTTGTGCTTTTCTAATTTGATATGTCTATACTGACATTTTGATTTTTAATAGCTGATTGTAAAAGAATTTTAGTTTAAGAATATTATTGAATAGTCCCATTACTAACTGTAAACTACAGGCAAATCACATTAAGAAGAACTCACCGTTATAATGCGTACAAAGCAAAAATCAGTTTGGTAAGGTACATTATGTGAATTAGCGTTGCAATATTCCGATTTCAGTGGAGTGGAATTTTGTGTAACCAACTAATCAGAAATTATCTTGCGGTTACCTAGAATTGCGTTGTAAAACCCAGGCCAAGAGTCAAGTATGTTTTGTTTTCTGTCCATTTGACATTTTGCAATTTACATCTCTACATTTGATTTTTATCCAATGCTCCATCCGAAGATACTACATTGGTCAGGAAGAGAGTTACCTGGAGAATTTTGAATTCTGTCGAATTGTTGATGTTTCAACCAAGGTAGGGATTTATAACGTGCATGACAACAATCAGACACGGCACCTCCATTTTACCTCTTATCCGAGCGAGGGCGTGTTTTTGTGAAAAATGCTCGCCTAACATTTACAAGCGGGCCGTGTCGTGAATCGAACAAGGGACCTTAGGCATAGTAGTAATACGCATACCAACTACGTCACGAAGCCGGCCGCAATTTACATCAGCTCTTTTCTATCGTTTATATATTATTTCATTTCCTGCTAAAAATAGTTCTGCTTAGAACGAAAATACAAAGTTTTGTTATTGTACGTGGGAGTATTTATAAAACACCCTTCTTCTAATATAATCCTAAGAACTTACCTACACCACCATTCCTACGCAATCTGCGCAATCTGTCAATTGCGATGGGTTCTTCTTAAAGTGATTTACCTCCACCTCGCTTATATAAAATTTTCTTACTAACCTTCAGAAGCAGCTAAAATTGTTAAATGCTTTTCCTTGAAACTTAATGTGGACTTCAGTGAAACTTATGTGAAGCTTATAATTTTTTTTATTTAATTTAATTATGGAGTGAGTCAATTAGTGAACAAAACCTCGGTGGACCCACGAGCTTTACTATATTCGCGGATTAGTATGGGAATTACCCCAAGGGTGAGCAATGAGTTTGGGCGTGGATATAGGGAGGGCTCGACTACAAACGGAAACGAAAAAAGGGAATGAGCGCCACTGCATCTATATAGACAATAAATAAAACTAAAGTATCCTACAGGAAGACGCAGAAACCTATAGGATATAATGATTATCAAAAAGCATACAAATTAAAATAAGCAATACCTCTGGAAACCTCTTGGACCTCTGCTCAAGCTTCTGCGATGCCAGACCTGCAAGAAAATGTCACACAAAAAAAATAAAATATAAGACACTGTTTGTGTCTTACGACAACAAAATATTTCGGTCTTTATAGATCGACTGTCCTGAATTCAAAATCTCAACAACACCTTACCTATGAAAATGTACTCTACTGAAAATTACTTACTCTGTTTCTATTACCTAATGCTGTATCGACTTTTTTCTAGTGTTCACGTTTAAAATTTTGTTTATCTAATTTGGATATTATTAATTTCAATTAGTGAAATAAAAAGACGAAAGTTTTAAATCAAAGTATAATTTAAATGTAATTCTCTTTTGTTGCAAAAATTATTTATAAAAAAAATTTGATAATCAATATAAAATAAGTTTCAAAAGTCTCTGAATTTGTTTCTCTACATAGAGAGATCTTAACATTTATAAATTATTTAATACAGTCGGTTCTTAGACATCCATAAAACAGATTTGTTCTGGCTTACAAAAATTCTCTAAAGAACGTATTACACAAAAAGTTCATATGGCTTAAACATTATATGAAATTAAAGAAAGTCAGTTCAACATATGTTAGAAGCAGCATTGATATTCTACTAATCACACAGCATATTGTAAGTAAACATCTTTTAATCAGAAGTGAACTTTATACTTATTTTTCTCAATTAACATGTGCATTACTTACGTGCTTTGAATAACACTTTAATTTAATTAATCTAAAAGTTCAAAAATTCCTCTTATGAAAAAATTTAGTTCTGAACAAAAAGGGTATTTGACGTATTAAGTTTCTAGGATATAATTCTCAAACTGATTTTTATTTGGGATTTAAGCATAAACATATCTTGCAAAAAATTTAACAATAACATTCTTTAACAAAAGTTTCCTATAATTTGGAAAACGTTAAATCAAAGCTTTGAACGTAATTAATACGTAAAATTAATTCTCTCGATAAATAGTTTTATAAGTACCTGAATGGCTTTGTTTTAACTGCTCGACGGTGATGCTGGTAAACGCGCTAGGCCAACCAAAACAACATGATACTCCATCTTATTGAAGTTTAAAAAGGTACGAAGTTGGCATTTACTAGATACTGCATTCTTACATTACTTGGAATTCTGCCTGACATACAAACGATTTAAATTTTCAATTCTACCATACTCAAACGTGCTTCCATAAAATTTTATTCTTCATACAAGCATACTTAAAGGTGTCTACCTAAATGTGCTAGGGAAATTAAAGCATCTATTAGTTTTATATAAAGCAGTTTTATTCTACGATCTCACCACTAACGGACTTCAACCATCACGTGTTGTTACTTTTTGCTCTTGGTTGTCTGGGCGGCATTGCAAGAGCTCTTTTGCAATCCTCCGTCACGACAACCTTTACACCTTCTCCCTTGATAGGGCAATTCTGATCCCCCACTTGCAGAAAAAGTTCCGCATCTTCAAACGAAGCGTACCCCCTCGTTGTTGCTTGCAAGATGGCTGTCTTTGCCTTCTTGTCAACACTCTAGCTATAGCGTCACCTTACGCGCAGGCGTTGTGTCTAGCAATTGCACAAGTGGGCTTAATGCCTGTAGCTTATGCAACTCAAGTTACGTTCAGGGTATTTGCAGATATCAAAAGCGTAGGAGTCATTATTAAATGCCTTATATAGGTGAAGATAATGTAAAAAAGGGAAGAGGTGTTCTTCCTTATAGTAAATTAAACTATTTAACGATTTCACGCTAAATGACAATTTCGTAAAATAACAACTGCTAGAAATGTTTTTCTTTAGAGATTTTAATGTAACAAAAATTTTGTTACATCCTATATACAAATGTATTCTTAATTGGAACAGTTGCATTGAATTTATAAAGATCGGGTAATCGGTGTATTTGGATTCTAAAAAATAAAATACTAAACCCTACAACATGTACGATTTTTTGTTCATTTAATTAAATGCGCATTCATTTTGTAATTCCAAAATCTTACCTATTTCTCTACTTTAGAAATATTTCGAGTTAAAATACTGGTGTGTTAACCGTAGCATTAGATTTTTGATTTGCACTATGCACTTCTATTTTGAATTTGAGGAATCGTAACTTTATTACTGTCCGTTATAAAAGTTTTTGCCCAAAAAAACACGTATTTAGTATTGTTAAATTCGTTGTATTAAGTTGGAAATGATAGTTTTCTATTAACAAGTGTTTGTAATAAAACGCAGAACTATTCCTAATTACATTTGTTAATTAGGAATTTGAATTATGTGATGTGCTGAAAAATAACTATCGAACAGTTCAAGTTAATAAGTTGATATCAAGAAGAGGATGTACCTATTGGCTCGTTTTGAAGCAACATGTCTCGCAAAGGTCGGGATGTTTGACTTTAATTCGTCGGTTGAAACCAAAAGTGGTTTACTATTTTAAAAATTCATCAAGTGATGAGCAACGAAACGCTGTTTTTATTTTCAGTTATTAACCATTATTTTGGTGTAACAGATTATGGTTTAGTAATGATGTTGAGATGTAATTGGTACTTCATACGGATTCACCATGGTACTTGAAATTTGAAGTTTACGAGAATATGGTGTAATGACTATGTTAAGCAAAATTTTTTTTATTTGTTCAAGAGTCTTGGTCGTGCCTTCGAACCTGTTGTTTAGTAAGCATATGTGGATAAGTATATCAATCCTTGAATGAGTGACATGTTTTGATATTTATGTAGTATTGGTTTGATATGAATAAATTGTTTCCTACAGATAAAGTTCCTGTGGTTATTATTGGGAAACTGTATTGGACATAGAATGACTTTCACTTATTCTGTATATTAGAATATGCAAAAATTATTGTTTGTTTAGCTAAATATGTTGTGATTTTAAATGATTCGCAAATTATGAAAACTTAAAAGAATTATATTAGGAACTAAAATTCAATATAATTAGTAAAGTCCTGATATGAAATGTCGTTTGTTTCATGTAAACGACCATTATTCCAGGTCAATTTTGTTATTGATCACAATTTTTTTCCAACCAGTTTTAATATTAATTTTTTAAAAATGGAAATTGCTAGTGTTGTCTAAATAATGTACAAATTTTACCAATACATGTGAACAAAAAACAGATGTGTTTGTAGGAATTAATTGTATAATTGCTTATTTCAAACTGAATACGCTTGACTGTAGAATATTATGTCATTTATAATTCGGTAAAACCATTTTCTTTTCTTTTTTGTTTTTACGGCATTAACTCTCATTAATTCTTTTACAAGAACAATCTGTTTATAATTTGTAAGTCAGTGTTAATTGTATTTTTATTCTTATCTGTAATATATGTTGAGTTAATAAAGAAACCTTTATTTTTAAGACGCAGTAGTTATTGTGGCATATTCAGAAAGAAAACAATAAATAATATTTTGTCAATAATATAAAGTATTCAGATGTACACAAAGTATTTAACAAACAGAAATAATAAGTGAGACTACAAATTTGTTTAAGGTTTAGACTGTCAAACCATATTTAATTTTGAAGAAGTTATACATGAACATTGTTATTGCTGAAAAAGCACAACAGTGTCATCCATGCCATATTTATTTGGTTTTGCAGTAGATCTCTTACAGGCACCATGTGGCAAGGCAGAGCCAAACACACGCTTGAATAAGTAATTATTTTTGGAATGTTTTCTTTATTACGGCTTGCAAGAATAACCTCCCTTCGAGTTTCTTCATTTTCTGTAAAGAATTTTCTCTTCAATTATCGTTAATCTGGATGCAGTAAAATTCAAATTTGTTGTGTTATTAAATTTTTTTATCTATGATCCAGCACAGTTGTACGTGAAATTAAAATTCAGCTTGGCTCAATATTCCAAAGGAATGTTTTTATCATTTAGCCATTACACTTCTAATTTTACCCTGGGCTAGTATTAGGGATGGACTCGGGCTCGGCCTTTCGGGCCGGCCCGGCCCGAGCCCGGCCCGATTTCGGGCTCGAATCAGGGCCGGGCCGTTGAGTACTTTATTCGGGCCGGGCCCGGGCCGGGCCTATCTTTTTTCGGGCCGAGCCGGGCCAAACGACTCGGGCCGGCCAGAACTTTTCGGGCCGAAAAACTCACGAGTAGATACTCCATCGTCCCTTCACTTCTATCTCACATTGAGTAAGTAAACGTTCTTAATTATATTTTTACGTAGTCATGAACCCATTAATAATCAGTTTTTCGTCTTGTTTAGTGTAAAGGAGACGTGATATTGTAACTCACTTCTTATACCGAATATTTTTTCTAGTCCTATTTAATGTTCCTCATGTTGTACTTTAGGCAAGTTAAAGATGCCCAGGAACATCAAACTAGGCGATTTATTTATAATTCAAAAGTTTATATAAAAGTTTATATTATGTATATGTATATACTCCAAATCTCAATCATGCGGCGAACGTCGATATTATCAATCGCGTGTATAATTTATGTGTACAGCCTAAAACACTAGAGAGTTATTGCAAAGTTCATTTTACCAATTTTTTAATAAAGTTTTCCCTTATTTGACATTTACACATGCGCAATTACACCTTTAATGTTTGTACTTTATTAAAATACAGGCCACCTTTATTTAATTTAAATACAGGCATGGAATGCTTTTATTTAAGGCGCCTTAATTTTGACATATGCCAAATGCTTAACGTACAAACTTACATTTAATTGTCTGCTTTGTGTATAAATATAGCGAAATAAATGATTTTTTGTAGTGTTGTTTCCGTAATTAAATTTAGAAATATAATGTCCAAGTTTATAACACGAAAAAGATATAAAACGTCATAGCTGTAAATACGAGGATGCTGTTTTGTAATGCTTTTCCTAGAAGTAAACTGTAAAAATCCTTTTAAAACAGATATGCTATATACTTGGAAAGGAGTGAAAACAGTGTCTTGAAGTAAACTCCAAAAGTATTCCGTGAAAACACTTTGACAACACATACAAATGTTATCGAATCAGTGTGAAATAAA
Organism: Platerodrilus igneus; assembly: GCA_036346225.1. NCBI lineage: Eukaryota > Metazoa > Arthropoda > Insecta > Coleoptera > Lycidae > Platerodrilus > Platerodrilus igneus. Next base: position 201,864 of record JARFIW010001604.1, on the reverse strand, counting down.
AAACTCAAATAATAAAAAAAGGTTCATCTTTGTGTGAATACAATTTCTTTGATTTTTTCCAATATAGTTAAACATGTATTATAGGTCACCTTAACACAAAAGAGATTAATTCTTTATTCATTTTTAAAACATAACCTATAGATATAGAATACTAAACATATATGTCAGAATAAAGAGTAAGGGAAAAAACACTTGCACTAACACTCCTTTAGATTGGATGCAAACTTTTAAAAAAGGATACTTTATTTAAAGATTCTTTTAACAAAGTCTGTTTGGAATGAGTTTGCAACAACTCTCTAATTTCAAGTAGGTAATTTTAGTAAAATTCTTTGAAGTAGGAACGATAAAATAAAGCGGACGCAAATGTATTATAAAGGTTATAAGGTGCGTTAAGCGTACAATTTCATAAACATTGAAAATTGCCAAAACATTTTGTACCTTTGTTACCTATTTCTAGAATTTTTTAAAGAATTGTTACGTTTATTTTCAGCATAAATTAATTACCCTATTTTTCTCCCTTATTAATTCAATACCCGCTCGAATAAACTCTGTTTCTACTGTTAAATCCTTCAACATAATTAATAATAAACACGCTCTCGAATAAATTCCTCAACTTAAATCTAGTTGCTTTGAAACGACAAGTTTATGCAATAACTAAATAGTTATATCCTGTTTTAGGTACCCGTTATCTTGGTATACATTACGACCGCCTATAATGATTTTCTCTATTGTTTCAATGTAAAAACTTATTGAAATAAGGTCGCACACTATCTGATAAAACCCGGGTTTTTCAGTTTTAATCGCTCTTCGATAAGCCAGGATTTGCAGTTGGAATTCGTGTTATTTGAACCATTGTTAAATTTGCTTCTACAGCTTGTGCGTCGACATATTTTCTACATTATTCGTCACCGTATTTCAAAAGCAATGCACGTCTGTTTATTTTCTGTTCGACAATTCAGAGGTGTCTTGCGTGGATTACTTTTTTAACTGGAAGCCAAATGGATTCTTCCTTTCTGTAGACCAACTGCTTTTGTGCGTAGGTCGTTGCTGTAGTTACGATGCCAGGGTGAATGGATCCTGAATATCGCGGTGTTTCTGTGTTGACTCACACCCGACGGTTTTCAAGCTAAGTATCCGGACACCTACAGGTATGCAACTCATTTTCTTTTGTGTATGTCAATGGCATATTCCGTGTCAACATTTGAGGTAGTTATGTGACAAGAAACGTCACATTGTAGAACTATTGTTCGTTGCTGCTAATCGATATTATCGCTCTATATGTGTGATGTACCTTTGTTAAAAATGTTGGACAGACACACGCTTATTCTTTTGTACTGATTAGTTTATTTTACATACGGTACTATGTACGATTTAAAAGATGTCTGACAAAAGCTCCCACACTTTAATTCTTTCCTACTAATTAGTTATTTTACAAAAAATATTAGGTGAAACCTTAGAAATGCTTGACAAAAGCTCTCACAGGTTTATTTACTACTGATTAATTTTATTTTGTGTAAATTCGAGATGCGCCCTTCGTATCTAATGTACTAAATTGTTCATATCACCTAACTGTTTGCTTTCAAATAGTAACGCTTAATTTATTGCTCTTGCTTGTTTGTACAGAATCCGTTATTTATTTTTATTTGTTAATAGATCATCGTGGACGATATGTTTTATTGTTTCTTTTTGGTATGTAGGCGAATCCCCCCACTTTCCGCGTTTAATAGTTAGCCTGGTATTTACTTTTCTTCTGGCTACGTCTAGGTACGTAACAGAATCATAAATCAAATGATATACTACGATATGTTCCACAAGTATCTTGATTGTAATTCAAAATCATTATACTCTTAAATTAAACAAAAGAGTGATACTTACTTGTTGAATACAACAGAAAAAAATATCTTCTCATTCGCAGAATAAAAGTCAATTTTTATTTCGGGCCGGGCCGGTTACTTTTCTGCGTCGGGCCGAGCCGGGCTTATTAAAAGCCCGGCCCGGCCCGGCCCGAGTCCATCTGTAGCTACTATTCATTTTCTATAGGACATTCCTTCGTATATTCCTAAAGGTCAACTTAAGATGTATGGTACGTGCCTTCGTTAACATGACTAATTCCGGATAAGTTAACATTGAAACTGTGGTAATTTTGAAAGCAAATCAATGCAACAACGAAAGGACACTTGCCTGTTTAAAAAAAGGTCGGATATGAACAATTTGGTTTAATCGAGTGTTATTTCACAAACGATTTTTATTAGGTTAAAAATTTATTTGAGGCAGAAACTTGTGAACAAATCTACTCTAATGATTTCATTTAGGGTAACGATTTTACTTACAAATTTTTAATTAATCTTCTTAGCGTAGAAAATAATTGTGAATTGTAGATTCACAATGTTGTTTGTGAAAAAACATTTTAAACTCATTACATATGAATTTCACTGAATTATTTATCTCATAGTTGGTATTTGATTATCGCTATTCTGATATTTGGTAGGATAGTTACGAAGCGTATATAAAACTTTAAAATGCATTTGAGTGGGAATTCAGATAAAAGTACATAAAGGAAAATGAATATATATATATACATATACACACATATATATATATATAATGCTATAATTATAAGGTTATTTAAGGTCATATAAGGTCACGACACTGGAACGCCTCATGTAAATATCATAAAGGCCACAAAAACCAAACATTGAAACCCAAAAATATACATAATTCATTCATCATAGAAAAGCAAGTACAAATAACCTTGCATAAAATCAATAACAAGCTTCAATTAATTAAAGAAAGCTAATTCAGTAATAACTTTACTACATTCATTAAAATAAATAATTGCGGAAGCAATTCAATCATCTTAGAACATTTAAACACATTCTTAAGCTCAAAATAAATACAAATTCAACATGTTCAAAGAAAACTAACCGTGAAATGAAATTTCCTTCAATCTAAACGCATTTGCGTAAAGAAGTATGGATGTTAGAGGCGACGGTAATACGTGCAATTTCGAACGTACATAAGATACCGTTTATTAATCAAGTACCGCCAAAAAGTTCCTATGTACGTGCAATTTAGAACGTATATAAAAGGCAGTATTTAACAAAATCCAACAGGTTGCAAATATAACTTATAACTCATAACGTACGAACAACTAATAGTGTCCTGTCAACCAATGAGAACGCGTGGAATATTTGAGAAGGAATTTAATTCTATAAAACTAACGAAGCAGATAAAGATAGCATTTTTATAATTCACGCGCCGACTGTGCTATGTTGAAAGAAAATTGTTACGTGAATAGAGTTTAGTGAAAGTTGAAAATTGTAAAAGTAGAAACTTAACAAAATTTATAATTTCAAGTGATATAAACAGTAGAGCGCGCGTGCTGTAATAAATTTATATAGAATAAATATAAAAATAATTTTTTAATTTAATTTAAACAAAAATATTTGCAATTTTATTAATTTAAGGCACTAAGTAATTAACCAAGTAATTAACTAAGTAATTATCTAGGCTGCTGATTAACACTCTAGGATACTGAATAAATAATTTAAGTTACTTTACATTTTACGTTGCTCCTTAAATTTCTAAGTCGCTGGATAATATTCTAAATTACGGAATAAACAATTGGAAGTTACTGGACCGTTGCGTTATAGAAATATGCAGTAAAACATAGTTGCGAGATTGCAATGAGTATTGAAGTAATGTTTTTAAACACAAATTACATACAAAAATGGAATTATTTCTATACTTACGTTTATATCAAAAGCAAATTCTATATAAATTTATTATAGCACGCGCGCTCTACTGTTTATATCACTTGAAATTATAAATTGTTCTTAAGTTTCAACTTTTAGAATTTTCAACTTTTACTAAATTCTATTCACGTAACAGTTTTCTTTCAAAATAGCACAGTCGGCGCGTGAATTATAAAAATACTTTCTTTATCGGTTTGATAGTTTTATAGAACCAAATTATGTTTTGAATATTCCACGCGTTCTCAGTTGTTCGTATGTTATGAGTTATGAGTTAAGAGTTATATTTGCAACCTGTTAAATTTTGTTAAATATTGCCTTTTATATACGTTCTAAATTGCACGTACATAGAAACTTTTTGGCGGTACTTGAATAACAAATAGTATTTTATGCACGTTTGAAATCGCACGTAATACTGTCGCCTCTAATATCCATACTTTTTTACACAAATGCGTTTAGATTGAAGTATATTTTATTTCACGGTTGGTTTTCATCGAATATGTTGAATTTGTATTTATTTTAAGCTTAATAATGTGTTTAAATTTTCTATGATGATTAAATTGCTTCCGCAATTATTTATTTTAATGAATGTAGTAAAGTTATTACGGAACGAGCTTCCTTTAATTAATTAAAGCTTGTTATTGATTTTATGCAGGGTGATTTGTATTTGCTTTTTTATGATGAATGAATTATGTACATTTTGTGTTTTAATGTTTGGTTTTTGTAGTTTTTATGATATTTTTATGAGGGGTTTCTCCTTCGTGACCTTATATGACCTTCAATAACCTTATAATTATAGCATTATATATATATATATATATTCATTTCCTATTATATACTTTTATCAAAATTCACACTCAAGTGCATTTTAAAGTTCTGTATACGCCTCGTAGCTATCCTACCAAATACCAGAATAGCGATAATCAAATACCAACTATGAGATAAATAGTTAAGTGAAATTCATACATAATGAGTCCAAAATATCTTTCACAAACAACATTGTAAATTTACAATTCACAATTATTTTCTACACTAAGTAGATTAATCAAAATTTTTAAGTGAGATCGCTACCATACATGAAATCATTTTAGTAGAGTTTGTTTACAAGCATCTATCTCGAATAAATTCTTAACCTAATAAAAATCTTTTATGAAATAACACTCGATTAAACCAAATTGTTCGTATATCCGACCTTCGTTAAAACAGCCAAGTGTCCTTTCATTGTTGAATGTGGTTTGCTCTCAAAATTACCAGGTTTCAATGTTAACTTATTCGGAATTAACCAAGCTAACGAAGGCACGTACCATACACATTAAACGGACCTTTGAAGATATATAAGAGCATGTCCTGTAGAAAATGAATACTAGCCCTGAGTGTCAAGCGTGTGTTTGCCTCTTCCATTAAGCTGCTTACCAGATGGTGCCTGTAAGAGATCTACTGCAAAACCAAATAAATATGGTATGGCTGGCGCTGTTGTGTTTCTTCAGCAGGAACAATGTTCATGTATAACATCTTCAAAATTAAATATGGTTTGACAGTCTATCAAACAAATTTGTAGTCCCACTTATTATTTATGCTTGTTAAACACCTTGCGTACATCTTCCGTATCTTGAGTACTTCATATTATTGACAAAATATTATTTGGTCTGTTTTCTTTCTGAATATGCCACAATAATTACTATGTCTTATAAAAAAAGGTTTCTCTATTAACTCAACATATATTACATATAAAAATAAAAATACAATTAACACTGACGTACAAATTATAAACAGTAGGGATGGACTCGGGCCAGGCCGGGCCCGGCTTTTAATAAGCCCGGCCCGGCCCGACGCAGAAAGGTAACCGGCCCGGCCCGAGGCCCAACCCGAAATGAAAATTGACGGCCCGACTTTCATTCAGCGAATGAGAAGATATTTTTTTCTGTTGTGTTCAACAAGCAACTATCACTCTTGTTTAATTTAAGAGTATAATGATTTTGAATTTCAATCAAGATACTTGTGGAACATATCGTAGTATATCATTTGATTTTTGATTCTGTTACGTACCTAGACGTAGCCGGAAGAAAAGTAAGTACCAGGATAACTATTTAACGCGTAGAGTGGGGGGATTCGCCTACATACCAAAAAGAAACAAAAAACACATTGCCGACGATTATCTATTAACAAATAAAATAAATAACGGATTCTGTACAAACAAGCAAGAGCAATAAATTAAGCTTTACTATTTCAAAGCAAACAGTTAGATGATATGAACAATTTAGTACATTAGATACGAAGTGCGCATCTCGTATTTACACAAAATAAAATTAATTAGTAGTAAATAAACCTGTGAGAGCTTTAGTCAAGCGGTTTTAAAGTTTTACCTAATACTTTTTGTAAAATAACTAATAGTAGGAAAGTGTAGTAGGAAAGAATTAACGTGTAGGAGATTTTGTCAGATATCTTTTAAATCGTACATAGTACCGTTTGTAAAACATACTAATCAGTACAAAGAAATAAGCGTGTGTCTGTCCAATATTTTTAACACAGGTACATCACACATGTAGAGCGATAATATTGATTAGCAGCAACGAACAATAGTTCTACAATGTGACATTTCTTGTCACATAACTACACCAAACGTTGATACGGAATATCCCATTGACACACACAAAAGAAAACCGGATACTTAGGTTGAAAACCGTCGGGGGTGAGTTAACACAGAAACGCCGCGGTATTCAGGATCCATTCACCCTGGCATCGTAACTACAGCAACGTCCTACGGACAAAAGCAGTTGGTCTACAGAAAAGAAGAACCCATTTGGCCTCCAGCTAAAAAAGCAATCCACGCAAGACACCTCCCAGTTGTCGAACAGAAAATAAACAGACGTGCATTGCTTTTGAAATACGGTGACGAATAATGTAGAAAATATGTCAACGCATGAGCTGTAAAAGCAAATTTAACAATAGTTAAAATAACACGAATTCCAACTGCAAATTCTGGCTTATCAAAGCGCAATTAAAACTGGAAAACCCGGGTTTTATCAGATAGTGTGCGACCTTATTTCAACAAGTCTTTACATTGAAACAATAGAGAAAATCCTTATAGGCGGTCGTAATGTCTACCAATTTAACGGGTACCTGAAACAGGATATAACTATTTAGTTGTTGCATAAACTTGTTGTTTCAAAGCAACTAGATTTAAGTTGAGGAATTTATTCGAGAGCGTGTTTATTATTAATTATGTTGAAGGATTTAACAGTAGAAACAAAATTTATTCGAGCGGGTATTGAATTAATAAAAGAGAAAAATAGGGTAACTAATTTATGCTAAAAATAAACGTAACAATTCTTTAAAAAATCCTAGAAATAGGTAACAAAGGTACAAAATGTTTAGAAATTTTCAATGTTTATGAAATTGTACGCTTAACGTACCTTATAACCTTTGTAATAAATTTGCATCCGCTTTATTTTGTCGTTCCTACTTCAAAGAATTTTACTAAAATTACCTACTTGAAATTAGAGAGTTGTTGCAAACTCATTCTAAGCAGACTTTATTAAAGGAACCTTCAAATAAAGTATCCTTTTTTGAAAGTTTGCATCCAATCTAAAGGAATGTTAGTGCAAGTGTTTTTCCCTTACTTTTTATTCTGACATATATGTTTAGTATTCTATACCTATAGGTTATGTTTTAAAAATGAATAAAGAATTAATCTCTTTTGTGATAAGGTGACCAATAATACATGTTTAACTATATTGGAAAAAATCAAAGAAATTGCATTCACACTAAGATGAATCTTTTTTATTATTTGAGTCTTTTATTTCCCACTGATTCGATAACATTTGTATGTGTTGTCAAAGTGTTTTCACGAAATACTTTTCGAGTTTACTTCAAGACACTGTTTTTACTTCGTTCCAAGCATATAGCATATCTGTTTTCAACAGGATTTTTACAGATTACTTCTAAAAAACGCATTACAAAACAGCACCCTCGTATTTAGAGCGTTGACGTTTTATATCTTTTTCGTGTTATAAACTTGGACATTATATTTCTAAATTTAATTACGGAAACAACTTTACAAAAATTTTCGCTATATTTATACAAAAAGCAGACAATTAAATGTAAGTTTGTGCGTTAGGCATTTGGCATATGTCAAAATTAAGGCGCTTTAAATAAAAGCAATCCCTGCCTGTATTTAAATTAAATAAATGTGTCCTGTATTTTAATAAACTACAAACATTAAAGGTGTAATTGCGCATGTGTAAATGTCAAATAAGGGAAAACTTTTTAAAAAATTAGTAAAATGAACGTTGCAATAACTCTCTAGTGTTTTAGGCGGTAGACATAAATTATACACGCGATTGATAATATCGACGTTCGCGGCATGATTGAAATTTGAAGTATATATATTACTCATATTTAGACCAGGGTAGAAAATTAAATAATCAAATCAAATAATTTTAATTACCGTGTATAAGGAATTTCATTAAATAATACGCTTTATTAAAACCTTGAAGCATAAATAAACTCGGTCGTTTCAGTAAAAATAAGAAATTTAAATTATCTATAAGACGCTTTACATCAAAAGAAGCAGTATTGAAAAGCGCAGTGGATAATTTAATTATTCCTAAACAAATGGAAATTACGTGCAAAGTTTATATTAATTAACCCTATTTTAAGTAACCGGTAGTAAAACAAAGTGTACATATAATAATTAATATTTAAGTTGTATTCGCTAAAAATGAAAGGATAGAAATCAATTTAATTAGAGTTAATTAAACCGTTAGTAACATATAATAAGCATAGAAACTTGTAAAAACCCAAGATTAAAATACCACGGAATAAAGCTCTGAGAATTAATATTATATTTTGAACACCTGCGTAGTTTAAATGTCAAATACGGTGAAAAGTTTGCAGATAATTAATGTTTACAAAGAATCTTGGAGAAACCGGGACTTAGTATTCACGAGAATGTGCGATACGGGTTTATTAAACCCAGATAACAGTCCGCGTGGACTAAAATATAATCGATAATAAAGAATATAAATTTGCACCAATACGAACAGGTTAGAAAAGGAAAGAAAATGCGTCAAGCAAAGACACATATTGTAAAGGGCGGGATTTAAGCAACGTCAAGGGGTTGCGATTGGTTAAAAATAGGATGCATATATCAGAGGTAGAACAACAATTTCTGTATAAAAGTAATTAGTTTTCTCGGACAACTTTGCGGGCCGTGTTGAAATTTTCTGAGATCTCAATGGGGTGAGTACTAAATTCATAAAATCGACGTGCAGGCTACAGACTGGGAACGTAGAATGAGGAATTCGTTGGAATTACCCGTTTTAGGGAACAAAGCGACGTGTCGGCTATTCGCTATATATACAGGCGGAATATGTGTTTCTCTCTCTTAGACTCTTAGACTTTCGACGATTCGATGCGTTAAAAGCTCGTGCATCCGCGACTTGATATTAAACAGTGCATTTTAGTTTGATTAAATAATTTAAAGTGTGCTAGTATATTTTAGTGACTCAAAATAGTTGGTTATTTTACGTGCTAACATGAATGTACTTCAGTGCACTTAGATACAAGGTAATAAAAGTTTATTATCACGGTACCAATTAGTAAAATTTACAACGACAAATGTATACCCAAAAGTAGGCAGTTTTGGCGTATATTGGTAATATTGGTAAAAGGAAGTATGAATTTCTTTGCTATTTTGCGGGGTGTTAATGACTAAATGGTTCGTAAATGTGTCTGCATCCACTGAACCAGAGGCAGATATACACAGATGAGTTCCGGAAAAGCCTAGAAACAACTTTAAATTAATGGTGATGGAGAACATTTTAAAGCGTTGACAACTTGAAGCTGTAAATAGAATCCGGTTGGAATGGTGTGATTTACAAAAGGGACGATTACACTGAAGCTACGAGGACAATAACCTTCAGGTAAATTGTACTATTTTGTTTGACATTTTTGTGTGTATTGAATGACTTTATAATTGATATTACTTTAAATGGACATTAGTGGAATTTTTCTAACCATAAAATTTAATTTTAAGATGAAATTTGCTTGTTTAAGTAAAAGGGTATTTTGTTTTGATGTTCGGGAATAGGATGAAACTTTGGGTAGGTCTTTGAGCTCAATTAGACAAACCTGGTTAATTAACGTAAAGGGGTGGTAGATGCTCCCTTTATACTCAGACTCCGGTCTGCTTATATTGTTATATTAATTAGTAGGCATCCAACAAGGACTTTAATTTTGGATGCACAGTAAAATGATAATAAAATTAATCCGGAAATTCTTTTTAAAACTGAATTTTATGTTCAAATTTAATTTGAAAATTTAATGTATTCTGAATATTGATGTAAATAGAGTTAACGTTGATGTTTGTGGTAGGAATGTGTTGTTTAATTTTTATGATTGAGAATGGAAGTTATCTAGAAGAGCAGCCGAGGCGATTAACAGAAGGAATCAACGGACCAGGTGATTTAAAAGGTTTCACAGCATTCTTGGCGACCCAAAAATGAGGCTCGAGTTCCAAATAAAATTTTTGTTATTTTATTCCAGGAAACTGGCGATCTGAGAGAGAGTTTCTGTTTGTGGATAAATTTAAAAGTATTTTAGAGTGTGTAGAGTGATTAGAACGTATGCAGAGAAAGGAGTGGTTAAGGAGTCAAGGAGTGGAAATTGGAAGTGACGATAGTGCATTGTGTGGGAAAAATTCGAAAATGGAAGAAGCAGGAGGCAGTAGAGATCAGTCGAGGACGGAATCGGGGATCAAGGAAACGAGATGATATTGAGAATGTTAGAGAGAATGAACGATGAATCTAATAGAGCTAGGGAAGAATCCAACAGAAAATTAGAACAGCTAAGCGATGAATCGAACAGGAAGTTAGAAGAGATTAGTCAGAAAATAGATAAGACGAATCAAGAAGTTGTAGAATTTAAAAATAGTCTTACTGTAAAGATGGGGGAAGTTGAAAATAGGGTAGATAAAAATGAGCGTGACATTACAGGTCTTCGACAGGAAATGGGACATTTAAGGTCCGAAGTACGCATTTTCTGTGAAGAAGAAATAAACGTAAAATGACTGAAGTAACGGACTCATGTAGGGATCAGTTAGGCAGGGTAGAACGCGAAGTTAGTAGTATTAAATACAACATATCAAATTTAACGGGGGAAGGTCCCAGATTTTATACAGGTGGAGTATCATTGGACCAACACATGAAGTTTTATGGCGATAACAGGGTAAATCCACAAATTTTATTAATAGTGTAAGAAATCTAGTGGGAAATTTATTTGACGAACAGACTAAACTGAATACGATAAAGGCTTTATTAAAGGACAACGCGGAAGCATGGTACAATTTAGTAGGACAGGACATAGACACGTATCAGGACTTTGAAAACAAATTTTAAAACACTACTGGAGTGACCACAGACAAGACCAGGTACGAGACGACTTAATTACAGGAAAATTTAAGGGAGAGTTTGCAGGATCTAGGAGCAATATGCCATCCGCAAGTACAGTGTGGCCAAACAACTGAATCCACCATTGACAGACAGACAGATAATCAAGTACCTATCACGACATTTTGAACTGGAAATTAGACAACACGTGGCCTTACAAAACATCACAGAACGGGAGACATTTTTAGAGTATTTACAGAGATATGACGATGTATGTGTTGGACGGACAAGAGAGATACGAGAACGAAACGTTAACACAGTTAGGTTTGACAACAGGACACCGAATTATCCGAGACGGCCTGACTACAACAGAAATTTTCGACCGAATTGGGAACGACGAGGACAGGAATACAGGAGCAATAGTGCGACTAGGGGACCGACGCCAAGACCTAGTTACACGAGACAGAACAGTTTACCGGAAGTAAACAGGACTGTGACCAGCACGCCGAATAGAGATAGGGACACGGATATTAACACGAGGAGGACGTACGCACAGGTTGTAGAAGGACAACCAGGACCAAGCACGGAAAACAGGATGAGACAGGATTTTAGAACGCGACAGACCACTAGATTTCTGTGTAAATGTATACGAACATCCACGTGAATTTTTCAAAATTGAGGAGGAAGTAGAGCCAGAAACTGAGGAAAATTATGTTTGCCAATTATTAATTTAGAAATTTTTGAGAATAATGTAGAAGTATTACTTGATACAGGGGCAGAGGCGAGTTTAATATCGGAGGAATTCGTCAGCAAAATTAGGGATAAGGTTTGTGATAGAATTATGCCTATAAAACGTAGCCATTTAGTAGCTCCAAATAAAAGAAGTTTGCTGTAGTAAATAGTGTTGTGGTGCTTAGGATAGATATAGGAGGTTTAAGCTGTGAACAGGAGTTTGTAATTGTACCTGGACTGAAGTTTCAGAGCATTTTAGGTGTTGACTGTATGATGAAGTTAGGGTTTTGATAGATATGGAAAGGAAGGTAATAAGGATTAAGGATAGGGTAGTGCCATGGAAGGGCAGTTATGAAGTCACAGAGGATGACACGGGGTTAAGTATTAATGTAGTAGAGGTAGAGGATGATGAAGTTAAACAGATCAACACGATAAGATGTCCAGAGGAAAGAAAAGTAGAGGTTCAAGCTTTAATACAAAAACATGCAAAAGTAGTGGGAGTAGAAGCAGCATATCAGGAGCAGGTGAAGGCGAAATTAAGTAAAGATGGCAAGTTTGTTTTAATCAAGTAGATTTAAGGGATTCATTCTGGCGGATTCCATTACACAAGCATTCTAGCAGGTACAGAGGATTTTCCGTAGAGGAAAATTTGATAATTTTAAAGTAGTATCGTTTGGTTTGTCGGCAGAAAAGGAAATGATAATGAATAAGAAACAGACAAGTGTAGGGACTGAAGAAGAAGTAATATTTAAGAGTCAGGATAATAGGGATGATAAGTTTATTGTATGTGAGATAATAGGGAGGATAAGTGTAGATATAGAAGGGGGAGAGATAGGGATGAAGAGTATTAGGATGGTGAGAAGAAAGACTTGGAGGGTCAAGAAGAGAGTTAGATTTACATAGGATAGGGATAGAATAGGTGTAGATAGAAGAGTAGAAGTAAGTGTTTAGGGAAAATAAAGCTAAGTATAGGATAAATATGGGAGATAATTAGAAATAGGTTTAGGATGAGAATAAAGAGTAAATGTAGGAAGAAAATAAGATAGGTTAAGTATAGATATTTCATATAAGATTAGTGGAGAGTTAGGAATAGAGTAAAAGTAGGATAGGCATATAGGATTAGGTAGGGGGAAGTAAAGTATAGTGAAGATTAGTTAAAAGTTAGGAATAGGATAGGTATATAGGATGTATATAGGATTAGATGGATAAGTAGGATGAAGTTAGGAATAATTTCAGTTTATAGAATTAGGTGAGAGTTAGTAATAGGATAGGGATATAGGTAGGTGTAAATATTTTCTTTTTGATTGGAGACAAAGTAGGTAAGTTAGATAGATAAGGGTAGAGAGAGATAGGCAATTTTTTTTGTAATTTTTTTTTGTCTAAATGCTTTATATTTGCATTCAAATAAGTGGGATTATTTGTATTCAAATAGGGGGAAAATACTCATATTTAGACCAGGGTAGAAAATTAAATAATCAAATCAAATAATTTTAATTACCGTGTATAAGGAATTTCATTAAATAATACGCTTTATTAAAACCTTGAAGCATAAATAAACTCGGTCGTTTCAGTAAAAATAAGAAATTTAAATTATCTATAAGACGCTTTACATCAAAAGAAGCAGTATTGAAAAGCGCAGTGGATAATTTAATTATTCCTAAACAAATGGAAATTACGTGCAAAGTTTATATTAATTAACCCTATTTTAAGTAACCGGTAGTAAAACAAAGTGTACATATAATAATTAATATTTAAGTTGTATTCGCTAAAATGAAAGGATAGAAATCAATTTAATTAGAGTTAATTAAACCGTTAGTAACATATAATAAGCATAGAAACTTGTAAAACCCAAGATTAAAATACCACGGAATAAAGCTCTGAGAATTAATATTATATTTTGAACACCTGCGTAGTTTAAATGTCAAATACGGCGAAAAGTTTGCAGATAATTAATGTTTTCAAAGAATCTTGGAGAAACCGGGGCTTAGTATTCACGAGAATGTGCGATACGGGTTTATTAAACCCAGATAACAGTCCGCGTGGACTAAAATATAATCGATAATAAAGAATATAAATTTGCACCAATACGAACAGGTTAGAAAAGGAAAGAGAAAATGCGTCAAGCAAAGACACATATTGTAAAGGGCGGGATTTAAGCAACGTCAAGGGGTTGCGATTGGTTAAAATAGGATGCATATATCAGAGGTAGAACAACAATTTCTGTATAAAAGTAATTAGTTTTCTCGGACAACTTTGCGGGCCGTGTTGAAATTTTCTGAGATCTCAATGGGTGAGTACTAAATTCATAAAAATCGACGTGCAGGCTACAGACTGGGAACGTAGAATGAGGAATTCGTTGGAATTACCCGTTTTAGGGAACAAAGCGACGTGTCGGCTATTCGCTATATATACAGGCGGAATATGTGTTTCTCTCTTAGACTCTTAGACTTTCGACGATTCGATGCGTTAAAAGCTCGTGCATCCGCGACTTGATATTAAACAGTGCATTTTAGTTTGATTAAATAATTTAAAGTGTGCTAGTATATTTTAGTGACTCAAAATAGTTGGTTATTTTACGTGCTAACATGAATGTACTTCAGTGCACTTAGATACAAGGTAATAAAAGTTTATTATCACGGTACCAATTAGTAAAATTTACAACGACAAATGTATACCCAAAAGTAGGCAGTTTTGGCGTATATTGGTAATATTGGTAAAAGGAAGTATGAATTTCTTTGCTATTTTGCGGGGTGTTAATGACTAAATGGTTCGTAAATGTGTCTGCATCCACTGAACCAGAGGCAGATATACACAGATGAGTTCCGGAAAAGCCTAGAAACAACTTTAAATTAATGGTGATGGAGAACATTTTTAAAGCGTTGACAACTTGAAGCTGTAAATAGAATCCGGTTGGAATGGTGTGATTTACAAAGGGACGATTACACTGAAGCTACGAGGACAATAACCTTCAGGTAAATTGTACTATTTTGTTTGACATTTTTGTGTGTATTGAATGACTTTATAATTGATATTACTTTAAATGGACATTAGTGGAATTTTTCTAACCATAAAATTTAATTTTAAGATGAAATTTGCTTGTTTAAGTAAAAGGGTATTTTGTTTTGATGTTCGGGAATAGGATGAAACTTTGGGTAGGTCTTTGAGCTCAATTAGACAAACCTGGTTAATTAACGTAAAGGGGTGGTAGATGCTCCCTTTATACTCAGATTCCGGTCTGCTTATATTGTTATATTAATTAGTAGGCATCCAACAAGGACTTTAATTTTGGATGCACAGTAAAATGATAATAAAATTAATCCGGAAATTCTTTTTAAAACTGAATTTTATGTTCAAATTTAATTTGAAAATTTAATGTATTCTGAATATTGATGTAAATAGAGTTAACGTTGATGTTTGTGGTAGGAATGTGTTGTTTAATTTTTATGATTGAGAATGGAAGTTATCTAGAAGAGCAGCCGAGGCGATTAACAGAAGGAATCAACGGACCAGGTGATTTAAAAGGTTTCACAGCAATATATATATATATATTATTAGTACATGAATTATGTATATAACTAGATTCAATTTCCTTAAATGCAAGACGTAATTGAAAATCGTTAACAAGAGCCAAGCTTCGGTAGTATTAAGTATAACATCATCTAAACAATTAGGCTGGATAGCTCAATTGGTTAGAGCACTGATACGGTAAATCAGAGGTTGCAGGTTCAAATCCTGCTGTAGCCGTTCTTTTAGTGGTTTTCAATTACTAGTTCGATTTGAAATGGCAATTCAACTTTAAATACAAGGTTGGGTTTTCATTTCATCTTAATAACTATATATATATATATATATATATATATATATATATATATATATATATACATAATATAAATCGTGCAAACTTTTGAATTGTGAATAAATCACCCAGTTTGATGTTCCTGGGCATTTTTAACTTGCCTAAAGCACAACATGAGGAACATTAAATAGGACTAGAAAAAATTACTCGGTATAAGAAGTGAGTTATAATATCACGTCTCCTTTACACTAAACAAGACGAAAAACTGATTATTAATGGGTTCATGAAGACACTACGTGAAAATATAATTAAGAATGTTTACTTACTCAATGTGAGATAGAAGTAAAGGGACGATGGAGTATCTACTTGTGCGTTTTTCGGCCCGAAAAGTTCGGGCCGGCCCGAGTCGTTTGGCCCGGCCCGACTCGAAAAAAGATAGGCCCGGCCCGGGCCCGGCCGGAATGAAGTAGTCAACGGCCGGGTTGGATTCGAGCTCGAAATAGGGCCGGGCTTGGACCGGGCTGACCCGAAAGCCCGAGCCCGAGTCCATCCCTAATAAACAGATTGTTCTTATAATGAAATTAATGAGAGTTAATACCGTAAAACAAAAAAAGGAAAATATTTTTACCGAATTATAAATAACATAATACTTTACTGTCAAGCGTACTGAGTTTAAAATTAGCAATTATACAATTAATTCATACAAACACATCTGCTTTTTGTTCACATGTATGGGTAAAATTCGTACATTATTTGGGCAACACTAGAAATTTCCATTTTTAAAGAATTAATTTTAAAACTGTTTTGAAAAAAAATTGTGATCAATAACAAAATTGACCTGGAATGTTGGTCGTTTAACATAAAACAAACGACATTTCATATCAGAACTTTACTAATTATATTGTATTTTATTTCCTAACAAATTCCTTTGAATTTTCATAATTTGTGACACATTTAAGAATTACAACATATTTAGCCAAACAAACACGACAATTTTTGCATATTCAAAAATACACAAATAAGTGAAAATCATTCTATATCATTTACAGTTTCCCAATAATAAGCACAATAATTATATCAGTGGGAAATAATTTGTTTATATCAATCCAATGTTACATAAATATCAAAACATGTCACTCACCCAAGGATTGATATACTTAACCATATATGCTCACTAAACAACAGGTTCGAAGGCACAACCACGACTCTTGAACAAAACGAAAAAAAAGCTTTTGCTTAACATAGTCATCACATCATCTTCTCGTAAACTGTAAATTTCAAGTACCATGATGAATCCGTATGAAGTAACAATTACGTTTCAACATTATTACTAAACCATAATCTGTTACACCAAAATAATGGTTAATAACTGAAAATAAAGATAGCGTTTCGTTAGTCATCACTTGATGAAATTCTTAAAACAGTAAACCACTTTTGGTTGAACCGAAGCACCCAAAAACATACGTTTCGGTCTTATTTGGTCAGTAACATAACATCGGTGGCTAATTTACCAATAAACAGCACTAATGTTTAAAGTCAAACATTCTCTCCTTTGCGCGACATGTTGCTTCAAAACGAGGCAATAACTACTTCCTCTCCTTATTAATAGAAACCTATCATTTCCAACTTAATGTAACGATTTTTATTATCATCATTATCATTTTGTTATCGACCTTACTTAAGGTCGGTTTGACGCAGCTCTAACTTCTTTTCTATTCTTGCTAATCTAAAAAGCTCTACATACCCTTCACAACCTAAATTTCTAATAATTTGACTAATATAGTTTGGTCTAGGTCTTCCTATATCCTTCTATCTTTTTTCTATCCAGCTGGCTCTACATAGATATTAGCAACCTGATGGTTGTTAAAGAACTGTAACATGTTTACATGATTACCATTTATAAGGAAATGAAATATAACCTGGTTATCCGCTTCAAAAGGAAAAGTGTTAAATTACATGTTATGGTAAGGCTTAAGCAACGAATCGCTGCCAACAAGCCAGACCGCTACCTAATTGTGAGTTATGTCATGGTGACGTTTATTAAATTATATGTTATGGTAAGGCTTGAGCAACGAAACGCTATCAACATGCCAGACCGCTAACCAATTGTGAGTCATGTCCTGGTGACATTTAGTTAACTGATTTTTATTTTTCTTTTTGTATTGTTTTCGAACTTACTTAAAGTCGGTTTGACGCAGCTCTAAATTCTTTTCTATTCTGAGCTAGTCTAAAAAGGTCTACATACCCTTCACAACCTACATCTCTAATAATTTGCCTAATATAGCTTTGTCTAGGCCTTCCTACTCTATTTTTATTTGGTAGTCTATAATCTAAGACTTTACTAAATAGTCCCTCATGTCTTAACTGGTGCCCTATCATTCTATCTCTCCTGACCTTCAATTGTTTCCATATACAGGGATCCTCACCTATCCTATAAACTTCCTCGTTTGTTACTCTATCTGTCCAACTAATCTTTAACATTCTCCTATAACACCAAGTTTCAAAAGCTTCTATCTTTTTCTTATCAACTTCTTTAATTGTCCAAGTCTCACTACCGTATAGTAGAACGCTCCATACGTACGACTTTAAGAAACTTTTTCTATTATCTAAACTAATACTATTAGCTATTAGTAAGTTTTCTTTTAAAAACATTTTTCTAGCTTGAGCTATTCTAGCTACTATATCCCTTCTGCTACGTCCATCTTTTGTAATTATACTACCTAAATAGCAAAATTCATTTACCTCCTCTAACTCGGTATTACCTATTTTTAATTTTGGTTTAGGTAACGATTTTAACAATGCTAAATACGTGTTTTTTGAGCAAAAACTTTTATAACGGACACTAATAAAGTTACGATTCCTCAAATTGAAAAGTGAAGTGCAAATTAAAAATCTAATGCTACGATTAACACACCAGTATTTTAACTCGAAACATTACTAAGGCAGAGATATAATTAAGATTTTGAAAATACAAAATGAATGCGCATTTATTTATATGAACAAAAAATCGTACATGTTGTAGGGTTTGGTATTTTATTTTTCAAAACCCAAATACAACGATTACCCGATCTTTATAAATTCAATGCAACTGTTCCAATTATGAGTGCATTTGTATATAGGAAAAGCATTTAACAATTTGAGTTACTTCTGGAGCATAGTAAAACAATTTTATAGAAGCGAGGTAGAGGCAAATCACTTTAAAAAGAACCCAGGGCAATTGACAGATTGCGCAAAAATGTAGGAACGGTGCGTAGTTAAGTTCTTACGGTGATATTACGGGAAGTGCGCTTTCTAAACAAAACTGTTTTTTAGCAGGAAATGATATAATATTTTATATAAACAATAGAAAACAGTTTATGTAAATAGCGGACGGCTTCGTGACGTACTTGGTATGCGTGCGACTACTATGCCTAAGGTGCCTTGTTCAATTCACGACACGGCCCGCTTGAAAATGTTAGCTGAGCATTTTTCACAAAAATGCGCCCTCGCTCGGATGAAAGGTAAAATGGAGGTGCCGTGTCTGACTGTTGTCATGCACGTTATAAATCCCTACCTTGCTTGGAACATCAACAATTCGACAAAATTCAAAATTTTCTAGGTAATAGAAACTCTTTTCTTGACCAATTATAGCATCTTCGGGTGGAGCATTGGAAAAAATCAAATGTAGTGATGTAAATTTCAAAATGTTAAATCAACAGAAAACAAAACACACTTGACGTTTGGGCTGAGTTTTACAACTCAACTCTAGGTGAACGCAAAATAATTTCTGTTTGGTTAGTTATGCAAAATTCCACTCCACTGAAACCTGAATTTAGCAACCCGAATTATACATAATGAACCTTCCCAAACTGATTTTTGCTTTGTACGCATTAAAACGGTGAGTTCTTAATGTGATTTGCCTGTAGTTTACAGTTAGTAATGGGACTATTCAATAATATTCTTAAACTAAAATTATTTTACAATCAGCTATTAATAACCAAAATGTCAGTATAGACATATCAAATCAGAAATCACAAACATATTTTTTACATGACTAATCATCTTACGAAAAAATTATAAATTATTCAAGCCAACAGAAGCTCATAATATGTTATAAATCTAAGACGTATTGGACCTACCCAATGACGCAGATATAAATATAAAACAGCAACCGTAAGAGTACCAGAAAACCCTTAACCCCCAAACACAAGTTCAAATCAAACAAACCGTTAAATATAGAAAATGGGGATTTTCATTATAAATACCACCGTCGCATAACCGAAAGAGATATTCTATTCAATTTATACATTCCTTCGCATTTATTCAAATTCAAATTGTTGAAGATGAGATTTTAGCTTCAGTGGAATCACCCTGCTGACGAACCGGATTTCAGTATCTTACGTAAAGGTAGTTAGATAAATTTGTGCTTGATGGTAGTAAAAAGCCCCTGAACGCGAAAGTGATCGCTGAAATAAATAAACTTGCGTTACATTGTGAAAGTGTTTTTGAAGAAAATAATTTTCTGTTAACCATAGTTAACCATCATTGATTACTAACACCTAAGTTTGCTCTTCTTTAAAAACGATAGTTGAATCTGATATTTGAATAAAAAGTTGTAAGGGATAAAATCTTCTACCTACTCAATATCTTGTTGACGTAGATTCCATCAGTTACACAATAATTTATTGGTATCCAGATTTTGCGTTGCTGCACGCTTAATAAAAGATAACTCAGCATCCATCGAGCATAAAGACAAGCTCAAGGTGGTTTGGTGCCAAACATTTGTAGTTAGACCAATAATTCATGCACCTATCCAGGTAGATAAAATTAGAAAGTGCTAGAGTTAGTCTACCCATTAAAAAATATTGCATTTGTTTTTATAGAATCCACTTTTCCCCACCGTAAGCTAGCTAGAGCGATCCGTTTATATTACGTTTAAGCATTTACGTAGATTTCAGTGGTCATTAGCATCAAATTTGCACGTAACAGTAATCTTTCCGTATTTAGTGAAACAAATTAATTCCTGGTTATTTATTGGTAAAATGGTTAAAAATCTGAAAACCCCAATATTGTATTTTTTATAATAAACTGCATCTCGTATTTGACAAAAAAAACTAATCAAACTAATCATAGAACTTTTGAGTTTCTGTTGACAAACGTTTCCGTTTTTGTTTCAAAATTGCACATCGTATACCTGTAGAACGATTCTAATATTTATGTATAACAACCTACTATAGTCCTACGTTTCCAAGTTTATTGGCACAGAACTACATCAAACGCTGATAAAGGGCAATCTCTTGATGTACATGCAACGTAAACAAGTCACATACCTGCACGTATCTGGCTCCTTACCATATACGCCAGCGGATATGACTCAGCACAGAATCGCCACGGTAGTCGGATCTATTTATCCAATTACCATAACGGCAACAGCGATCGACGAGTAAAAAGCACCAGTTGGCCTGTGGCAACAAACAGTCGGGCCTACCTAAAAAACAATTTGGCTTACAGTTTAGAGCTAAAAGACAATCGTATTAAGTATGAGTAAGCGCAGGAGAACTTACCGATGCACCCAAGATATCCGCCACTTGTCAACAAGAGAGAAACGTGCATCGCACTTGAAGTATCAAAACGAGTAAATCGAAAATACTACCAAGCACGAGTTGCAGCATCAGATTTAATTCGTTTTTGAAAGCAGAATTCAACATTGAAGCTTCGCGTTATCACAACATGCCAAGAGGTGATTAGAAACTCGAACTACCTGTCAAATAGTACGATACTTTTTTTCAACGAGTTTCTAGGTCGTAGCATATACGAAGCAATTTTACGTTATCAAAACATGTAGAAAACCAGCGGACATCTAAAACAAGGTACAGACTATTTCATTTAGAATGGAAACTTTTCAAATTCGCAGCAAATGAGTTTCATTGAAAATATAATAAACGGACTGATTGTAAGAAGGTGGAATATACGTGATGGTGTTGTAGTATTGAAAAGTAGAAACAGAATCTATGTGAATGGATAATGAATTAAAAGGAACAAGGTGTATTTTGACTTATGCCAAAATAAACGTAACATACCTTAAATAGCATCAATCATGCTTGGTAGTCATCTTAATTGAACAACAAACTATTCTATACGATCATTTTCGCAATATAAATTGAATTTTGATTATCAATTATTATGCAAACATTTGAAAAAAAATAACCTACATTAAAAAATTTTTGAACTTGACAGGAACTTATTTTGGAAGTTTCCTATTTGATACATCCCACTCCAATCGAATTTATCACTTATGTTTATGACTCCTTTTCATCGCCTAATAATACCTTGAATCAATTCCGTGACGCTTAAAACTACTACAGCAGTTAAGTTCACTCATTACACAAATTGTCAATAGGACTCATGCCACTATAAGTTTTAAGGAAAAGGAAACTAAAAGTATATTACCTCGAACTGGAACCTTTCTCTATAATTAAGTGCCCAAATGTGTATATCCGGTTTCTAATTAAAAAATTTTAAAATATAAAAATTCTTTAAACGTCAATGCTGCATCAACATCTGTAAGAACACTAATTTCGATTAATATTAATATGTATTTTGTTACGTTATTCGTGGCAGCCACGTTGGGCGCCAAAGTTATGTTACGTTGACGCGTAGCCGTGCGTAACACCAAGAAAATCAAAGAAATGACCGGGCTCAATCGGAGAGTAGGGGGGGTCGTAGAAAGCAGACTGACATATAATGTACGCGACGGTAAGAAGTTAGCCTGAAGCCTGAGTTAACCTGAAAAAAAAAAGAATAAGCATAGCAGCAATGAAAAGTCTAAGTTATTCAGTACTTTGTAGAATGAAAAAAAAGAAACTGTTTAGATAAACTATATAATATAACAACGGTAAAAGCAATACAAAAAAAATGTTTAGTACACAGTAAGGTAATATTGGGGAGTAGCAGAAACGTTTCCTCACACACCAACTAAACATAAATCAGACATAATGTTCTCAAAAGATAAATAGGTAAGTCACAATTGATATGAGTAATTCAGTAGTATTGATTGTTTTTTTTCTTTCTTTTTTTTTTTAATCGCAGGCAAGTCTATTGTAAAAGGTATCAGAACGACGAAGATATGGCAAAACAACGGATAGATATTTAAAGTAATAATAAGTAGGAAATAGTTCAACTTACAAAGGTCCTTCAGCAACGCTTCCTTGCAACTGAAGTGTGGGATTCCCGATGTCCTGCACTAACGAAGCACTTCACCCTTGACTGTGAGGGTGTTGATGGAATTTCTTACACTTTACACTAATCACACCTACGTATTTCACTAGTGTTAGCAACAGACATTATCATGCTGATGGAACTATGTAGCATTGACAAATTTCTTGTTAATTCTAGTTCTTGAGACAATATTTCGAAATATTTTGTAACACAAATCGAAAAAAAATGGTAATAAAAATTTAGAATCACGGGCCTTCAAGGCACGATGTAATGCATTAAACTAACAGTAACGTGAGGTGTTCTATTTGCTACAAATGGTAACAAAGAAAAATCTAATGCTTTTGAATAACGAAATTTGCGCAAACAATGATCTATTTTAGATTCTTTGGGGTTAGAAAATTCAGAAACTACCGTATCAACTGTATTTGGATAATCCAAAGTATGCACTAATCTGATAAAAAAAGGACCACACACAGTTCAAATATAAAAAGATAAATCAACAAAAAAAACACAATTAGTAAAGCAGCGCGCATCACTAAGTCAATGTTCCGGAAACCGCACGACAAGTTCTACTACTGTTATTTCCAACAGAAAAGCAACAAAAAAACCAATTAGTAAAGCTACGCGTATCACTAAAACCGTCCGTCGATTTTTCGTAAACAAGCACGTGCGGTCGAGTAAAACACGTTCGCCTATAAAGCATCTTTCCTTCAATGTAATCAGAACTACACTGCTCTACAGTTAATAAACAACTTTTACTTCACAAAAAAAACAACTAAAAGCACAGTTAGTAAAGCCACAAGGAAACAGTATTTTTAACGTAATATCAACATATAGGAACAAAGAACAAACTACAACTCTTATCTCCTCTGTTTATATTCAATCGTTGTTACCATAACCTCTTATCGACTATTATCTCCTTCGCTAATAACATAAGGAACAAAATTTATATGAATGCAGCCATCATATCTAATAACTAATTACAGTTGTTTATCATTTTCGATAAGTTGGAAAGTAATTTACGAATAATCCTATTTACAATCCGTTCCTCGCAATTTATTTATTAATCAAAATCAATCTTCAAATTATCTACTTTTAATTAATACACACGAGTTAAATTGCATACAATTCTGAATTATTCTGAGGTATTTACTTGATACAAACAGCGATCCCACAGAAACGATGTATTTTTAAGTACGCTAACAGAAAGGGAGCGTAAAATGTTACGCTATAACAAAATGCCCGTTACAATTTACTAAACGTTATATTTCTGTTATACTATGAAATAAGTTGGAGAAGTAATAATAAAAATTGTAATTCTGAGTATTCTGTAAACTTTTTCAGTCAATTAAATATTTTAAACAAATAGTAATAAGAAAGTGACAGCGAATCTAGAATCGGAAAATTTAGAACGAATATAATGATCTTAATACTTACGAAGGTCGAATCACAAATAGCAGTGGAAGTAAAAATGATATACGATATAAATACCTCAACGCAGAGAAGTCTTTGAGGACAAGGGCACGTTATGGACTGTAGGTCACCTATAGTTGTTAGAAAATTAATTTTGAAAGCATATATATGAAACGTTGCTCTACATAGCTGCGAAAGTTAGATCTTGGGCAAAGAAGAAACCGGGAAAGTAAAACTATTTGTGGAGTTTAAAAGCATTTTATTAATACTTGCATTTTTTAGAAAATTATACTTTATAATAGGGTACTGTTGGTATATACAACTACTAATTAGTATTCGGTGTGACAGTTTGCGTGTATTTTTGAGTAATGTTTTGGACATACGGATTGCAAATGCTTTCGCTCTTCTCTGTGGTCTTCGAATCTGCATACAATCTGAAAGACTAAATTTTGTCTACTTTTATATCGTGTAAATAACTTCTAATTCATTTCTGAACTTGATCTGCAAAGTTAAACTAAAGCAGAATGCGAAACTGTTTCATAAGGAATAAATGTGCATTTGTCAATATTTCGCACGTATAACATCTTAATCAATTATTAAAGACATTCAGTGTAGCTTTAGAGACAGGATGTCAGTTGATATTTTTTCTATGTTTCTATGTAATTTATAATAGGCCAAAATATGTTTGGTTAAATTGTACCATTCAAAACATAACAAAAACAAGATTACTACCAACAAATACGATTATATTTAAATAGAATTATAAAAGACGGTCAAGATATGGACAGTAAGTGATAACATCAGCTATTAAGTGCACAGGGATTGTAACACCAAGCTGTTTTTTAAAAACAATACAACTTTTTGGATATTTTCAAACATGTACTACATTATTGGTCATAAAACAACATTGTGTAATGAGCTTGCTAAGGTGACTGTTGGAATAGTAATTTTTGACGTAAATAAGGTATGAATGCTATATAAAGCAAACCCTCGAACAATCCATTCAGTGGTGGTTCAACACAACAGATACTAAACCAAACCAGACGGTAAGTTTAAACTGTCGTCTTTTAGTATCATCAAACAGTTCTTTGCGATTTGTTACGAGACGATGATCATATAAGTTTAATCTATTATTTAATTTAAAACTAAATTTGTCTTTGTGAAGGTTTTGTGTTTTTGCGCCCACGAATGTTTCAGTAATACACTTTATCATTCTTTAGTATACTCAAATTGCACATAGTTTAATTGATTCATATTTTACATGTTCTCTTTTGTTCGAATGCTCTTGAATTTATCTCTAACTTTCTTATATTTATTTTATTTTAGTGTTTAAGTCTTTAGCAAAGACAGAACCAGCATATAAAAACTAAATTAGCTTATCATATTCCTTTATGTAGGCAAATTATAGCTTATATATAGATGCTTACGTAAATTGAACTAAAAAGAGAAAAACAAACAATACTGAAATGCAACTTTCTTTAAAGGTGAAGAATTCAAACCCTAGAACAAGATGAAAACAGTACTGTTCATCGCATTCCTTGGGTTGGTGGCAGTATTCCAAGTCCGTAAGTAAAAATGTTTTTTTTTTGTAAAAACAGCGTGTACTTATATTTCTTCAATCTAAGAAGGGTTATCACAATCAACTGAGAAGTAATGATTTTTTAATGCACAAACATGTATACCTATTAATACTTTAAACAAGGGTTGATTAAAATGGGTAAATTTTAAATTTGATTCAAGCATTTTTGCTTCTAAAAAATGATGATCACCAATTACTTTTTACATGTCTCTTGATAATAATTGCATGTAACATAAGAAATACGAATAAAGTTAATAGCTTTAAAACTATGTATTTACAATGCCATAGAAATTGCAAGTACTCGTGAGTAGTGTGCCTTCCCAGTAAATTAAAATATACCAACTTTCTTTAGGGTAAAATTTAAAAAGGAGCTTTTGTAGTTGCGCTCTGCCTGGGAATTCCTATAATCTAAATTATGAATCAATATCAGGCTAAAATTAAGCAAAATGTTAAAAATTGACATTTTTCCAACAGTGCAATAAGCTTATTTTTTGCTTTAACCTTATTTAGTTTTTTAACAACATACATACTGGTGCTCATAAATAAATTTGAAAAGTAGCTCTTATTTTTTATTCATGTTTTTTAATCAGTATTTAATTGTAGAATTAACCACTAAACTGCACGACTGAGAATCTGCGCTTTTAGGGGTGATCTGTTTTTACCTTTGCAACTGACACAAATTGCTTTTTTTATTTTTATAGAATTTTGTTTAGACTTCATAGATCTACTGTTTGGTTGCCATATTTGTTGATGCACTTAACCATTTGATATTGCCAGAGTTAAAGATAAGGCATAAAATATATTGCAAATTCAGTTTCCCTAAACTTATTTAAAATATAGTACGTAACCTTGTAAACGAAAAGTTCATCAAAATTGAACACATAAAACAAAAAATTTTATAACATCTACTAGTTATAAAACGAATGGCATTATTTTGACAGGACCGATATAATAAGTTTACTCTTCAAAACATGAATGCTACAAGCTGCTTGGGCATGTTTCTGTACAACATAGGTACTTTACCGCAGGTACAATCCACGCGTGCCTGCTGATGATTTTAACATCTTTTACAGCAAAAGATCAAAGTTTTGTATTCATATTATTACTTCGTTAATAAATACATAGAATTCAAAAAAAAAAAATAACTTTCTCAATTATTATAATTTCTTGAATCTGAATGTATCTGTATTGCAGTTCATTTTAATACGTTTCCCATTAATTACAATATTTTGAATATAGCCATCCGATTGTTACTTATATTACTTTTACTTAAGATATCCCTGTGTATGGCGTATATTCATTATCAGGAATAAAATTCGTAAATTAAGCCACACTTATAAATGTTAACTCATCAACTGTGTTTAATTTTTAAATAATTTGATTACACTCGATAATAAACTTTGATTATTGAAATGATAGCTTCTTAAAAATGCAGCTCTCAACGAGACATCATTATCTCCTCTTCGTATAAAGCTTAAACAATTAACGACTATTAATATTTGCAGATGCCGCACGCCATATGTCAGCCAGTAGAACGTCGCTAACACCGCCAACCCCACCATGCCCAGCAGTATGTCCATGTCCAGGTATGTATATCTGCCCTTATTATTAATATAGATACAACTTAATAATGACGTTAGTTTTAAAAGTTTTACTTTTTTTCAAAATTACTGTAGGCTGACAAAGTATTTTTTTCTAAAACTACATCTACCAATTTATTGAAAGAAAACTTGCTTGGCAAAGTTTTGAAATAGTTTAACAACTTTAATTTTAAGCTTAATTTCATTTAGTTATTAACTAAACCGTTCGTATCTCCATTGGTGTTCTTACAGCTTTTACAAGTATTAACTCGGTAGCTACATCCATTTTAAAGTTACTATGCAGATTTTTTTATTGGCGCTTCTCGAATAATACAAATGTATACTTATAAAGATTACTAAGTCCACAATGTTTGAATTGTACCGAACAAAAAGAAATGTAACAGATTACAGACTCTTTGAATGAAATTGTAACAACATTTAATAGAATATTGTTGTTATAAGACATTCTTTCATCCAACGTGTTTACTTTGATCGATAGCATGTTAAGCTGGCTCCTCGTTATATGTAGAACGACTATTGGCCCTTACGGATTAAATTTGTAAGAAAGATTTTATCGACATCGAAGGTTTGTTTGTGTGTGGTTCAGCCTGTCATAAAAGATATCATTGAAGGCTTAAATTGTTATGTAAAGAGGACATAACCTTCCACCGCTTCATCAGTTTTATATGCTCATACACTGCATGTAACAATATTAGTATACGTGAATATTCTTTCTAAATGGAAGTATCATAATTAGATAAGCATCTCATCTACAGAAGCTGTTGATATAATTTTGTAAAAAATATAAAAAGAAAATTTTCTTCGATTTATGCACAAAAGGCAATAATATACATACCCTTGGGGTTATAATTAATTTTATCTACAACTAATATGTAACATACGAATTACACCTGTGGTTTTTGCAGTATATTGCTATATATTAATCACGCTAGAAAATAATGAAGAGCAAAGGGAATAATGGCTGTTTATTCCCTCTTATAGATCAACCGGAAAATAATATTATTAAATCCCAATAACTTTGAAATTTAAAACAAACGTCAAATGCCAAATATCAAATACTATGTCTCAATACAATAACACAAACAACTAGCTGTGTTGGTTTTCGGCAATTTATTATAGAATTTCAATAATTTTGATAGTCAAGATATATAAACTACGCTTTTTTATACTGATACTTAGTTGCAGATAAAGTATAGTGCAGGGCTTCTTAAACTTTTTTATATAGCGACCCCCTTCAAGCTTAGGAAATTTTCAACGACCCCCTCCTCCATATAATGAAATATATATTAACCGTAGATGTAGATGTAATATCGCACTATTTTACAATGTAAATAAAATAAGGATTAAAGAATACGTACCCATTCATTTCACATATATATAATTGGAAACGTTGACGTGATATCGGTCGTAATAAAACACAATAAATAGAATGACTTAAAACTATATATATATATATATATATATATATATATATATATATTTATTCAATAGAAAAAATAAACTTTTGTAACAATTTTTTTATAAGAAAACATAAAACTATATCTATATATTCAATAGAAAAAATAAACTTTTGTAACAATTTTTTAATAAAACATATTATTAACATTAAACAATATTAATGTGACGGATGTGATTGTTTATTTTTACACAAATAATTAAATCTAGGCTCAATTTGAGTTAGTGCAGATCGTAATAAATTTTCAACGTTTATTAAAGTTGAACGGTATTTTGATTTTATGTAAGTTAATGTGGAAAAGGCTGATTCACATAAATATGTTGTACAAAATGGCAGTAATTTGTTCATTGCCATTTCCGATAGTAGGGGATATTCTGATTTGATTTCTATCCAAAATTCATGCACAGGCACTTGAGAAAATCTGAGTCGCAAGGTAGTATCACTTGTTAATTTGGCAAATTCTTCTTGTGCTTTTAAGTTTAAAAAATTAATTTCTTCCATTTCAATTGAAAATGGATTGCAAATCCATTGTTGTGTATCGATATCATTGGGAAAATACCTATGCATGTAAACTTCCATATCCTTCAAATGATTAACTATAATTTTTGTTATAGGAGTATCTTTTTTTGAAATATTGTTATTAATTATATACTCGTCAGTAAATGGAAATATTTCGAGCGATCCATTTTCCACTCTGTTCTTCCATATAAGAATTTTTTTAACAAAGGCCTCAAGTTTATTTTTTAACATAAACATATTAACGCAGACTCCCTGCATTGATAAATTCATATCATTGATTTTATCAAAAATATCTGCCAAATAGCATAGCTTGAGAAGCCATAAATTATCGTGAAAATAATCGGCCAAATTAGAATTTTGCTCTGTTAGAAATATAAGAACTTCATCTTTTAAAGTTAATAATCGTTTCAAACTTCGACCTCTTGATAGCCACCTAACTTCAGCATGTAGCAATAAACTTGTATAATCCGAATCCATATCAATGCACAAATTTTAAACAATCGACTATTAAGTGCTCGACTTTTAATAAAGTTAATGATTTTGACTGCATCAAAAACACAGTGTTTAATTCTGGTGCAATTTTTTTAACAAGTGCCTCTCGGTGAATCATACAATGTGTAAATGTAATATGATCATTTCCAGCTTTAACAAATGCTGTAAAACCAAGATCTTGTCCGGTCATTGCTGCAGCACGTCCGTGCACACACCAACACAATTTTTCCAATTTAATCCTTCTTTTCAAAAACTCATTTACTTTTTATATATATCTTTTCCACGAGTATGACCTTCCAGAAGACGACAAATCAGTATATCTTCATGAATGCTTCCCTCATAAATATATCTTACAAAAGTAACAACTGTTCCATTTTGAAATGTCTGTCGACTCGTCCAGTTGTATTGCAAACTTTGAGCTGTCTTTAAGCCTCATAAGAAGCTGTTGAAATTGATCATTGCTAATGTCTGAAATTCTTTTGGACACAGTGTCATTTGATAATGGAATTTTACTAATTTCAGCAGCATACTGTTTTCCATGAACAATTTCAGACATTCTTATAGCTGCAGGTAGTAAAAGTTGCTCTCCAATAGTAAAAGGCTTTTTCGTTTTTGCTATCAAATACGAAACTTTATACGATGCCAATAGATATTTATCATTCAAAGTAACATACTTCTCCAAAGTGTTCTTTTCTTTATTTGATGTGTGCAAAAGACGCTCAAAATATTCTATTGGCTTTTTTGATAACGTTGCATGTTTAGTATTCAAATGTCGTTGCAGTTTTGACGGTTTCATGCTTTCTGCAGCTAAAACTTCTTTGCAAATTAAGCACACTCGTTGTTCTTCATTGTTGTGAGAAGACCATGTGAAGCCATACTGCAAATATGATTCGTCATATTTTCTTTTTTTTTGTTTTGCTAGAAGTCGGATTTGAAGCACTGCAACTTGGTTGTGACGGCGTGGCAGACTTATTAGTTGGAAATTTAATTTGCCATTTATCCATGATGGTTAAATAATAATAAATAATTAAACAAAATGTAGTTGAACTTTAACGTAATAATTAAAAACACCAACTGAAAATTACACAGTAAATACACACATGTCACTACGAAGACAAAGCTGAGTCCAAACTGAAGTACAAACAGAAAAATAACTACACTCGAATCTTTACCAGTGTAATGACAACAAATTACGATCAGATCAACCCCGACGCATGGCGTGTTCAAAGTGGGCAGCGCACAAAGGCACCGTATCACAAAGACGCCGAAAAAGAAGCTTTCATTTAATTTTTTTTTATTATTCTTTTATAAAAATAATATGCCGATTCGCCTAGCCTAGCTTGATTATGCTTCCGTATTGTATGTGTAAGCTGTATGGCGACGCGGCGTCTGGGTACTTATAATCACTAAGTTATCTTGCAAACACTGACGCCGGCGGCCAGACATCAATGTCGAACGTTCAGTTGAAAATCGAGGAGCGCGTTGTATTTATTATTTTAAATGCTACTTCCATATTTTCATTTATAGGCCCTACATAACAGTTTTGCATTGCCACTTTTTTCAAAAAATAGTTATAATAAAACTACAATAGTATTTTGTATGATTTTTATTTGTATTTATATTTGTACGTAGTGTGTATACTAATTTTAAAATTTTATTTATAATGATTGAAAAGTATCAGATCTTTGCGACTCCCTTTCAGTAGTCTCGCGACCCCCCTGGGGGTCGCGACCCACAGTTTAAGAAGCACAGGTATAGTGTACAACTTGCTATAATAGCTATTATTCCCTCAGATGATTACTATATTGCTCGCTTCGCTCACTCATATATTAGCTTTCGTCCTCGGGAATAATAGCCTTCATTATAGCCTCCTTGCATAATATACTATTATTTTGAAAGTATGCAAATAATGAATTTCTCTTTTTAGGGGATGTACCGTGCAAAGCTTTAGGTATAGACGTTCCACTAACGGCTTGCAGACCAGACTGCCATTTATTACAACTAGGAGTAGGAGTATGCAGTGGTACTTTAAAATGCTGCCTTTTACAAACGCCAAACTGAGATTGGTTTTGTATCGAACGGATATGAAAAACATACAAATGCAATACCTTCATGTTACTAATGCACTAATAAACTGCACTTTGATGTATTTACAATTTTTTACTTCAAAATAACGCTAAAAAAGGTTTACACGGAAATAAAAAACTAACTAATAAACTGCATTGCTGCATTGAAACGTCCTAATTTCCTTTTTTGAGTGTCTCAATGTTGACTGTAATTCCAAATGTTGTTAAAAAGTTGACTGATGGAATTGAATTCTTGGTCGACGATATGAATCGGTTTAACAAAGGCCTAATGCGATAGCGGCTAAGCTCGGGAAGATTGACCGTGGATAATAGCGGCTACAATAACAGGAATGGTATTTCTTAATAGGGCGCCAGGGAGAGTGAGCCGAATAGAACAATTCGCATTAATCTCCCTAGCCTTGCAATAAACCACAAAACATGTAATGATATACCTAAGACCAAAAAATTTAATTACTCATTTAAAATCATTAACATATGCCAACACTAAACTCAAATAATTGCAAGCATTACCCAAAGTGTTAAAGCTAGGAGAAGTTGTTAGACCGCGAAAGAGTGAGCATTTAAAAGACGCGCTCCCGCAATTGTAAATTGTAACATTGGTGTTCAGTTATTAATAAATTCGTTATTATTTTTGTATGTCAGTGTTATTAATTACAGCAAGCTTCGTAGGCTCCTCGATATACAGTCCACTGCTCGTGCTTGCATTACATCGATAGTGTGAAGGCAACTCGTTTAAATTAGGTCTACCGTGATCTTCTCGTTCAACAAAACATTTTTTTTCACGTACACGCGGTTGTGAATGTGATCATACCGTTGATTACTTCCAACCACTCAATCTCGAACCACTGAGCTACATTATCGAAACACGAACATTATATTTGGTCCATCTATGCAGGATCGTGACTTTTGTGGCCGCCTGTTTGTTTAATAATCTATCAAAAAAATTAGAAAATCTAACAATAATTAGTGCTTCTATTGCTAACTCGTTCTCGTATATGCGAATTCATATGGTGCTATCGTGCTTCAATGTATCGCATATGGTAACAAACATTCTAATCGGGCTGGAAGTGAAGCGTATCTTCACAGTCTAATATCCTCAGGTAAACCAGTGCTACAAATACTCGAAAACATTCTGGTTTACAAGTGTTCCGTCCTTTTCGTACATTAGAGCGAGAAGGAAAACACGATTTCGAAATAAGCTACAAGGGCAACGTACAATCATTAGAACTTGTAGATAGCGGCGATAAACGATATACGCCGATATTTCTCGATCACAGCAACCCTAGTGGAAGGAGGTCAACTACTTTCATCAGGTGCTTTGTGTTTACATTGGTTCAACCCGTAGTTTGAACTTGAATACAGGTAATCGTGCTTACGATAAAGGTCATTACACTGTTATTATTTCACCCTTTCCTTTAAATTAAACCCGTTTTCATTCATTATAATACTTCAACATCATGGCGCAAAATCCAGATTTGGATTTAGTCCACGGACAAATTAAGAAATACAAAACTAAACGTTCTTATCTAAAGCGCGCGCTTACGATTCTTGAAAAATATTTATCGGAAGAAATTTGCCGGGAAACTCAACAAAACGCTTCACGACAATTTGATTCTTGTAGTAAATTAATTGACGAACTTGAATCTTATTTACAAAAAATTTACAATCTTGATTTTGATGTAGAATTTCAAGATTTATTTAATGAACAAATGGAAACTGATACGATGTTTTCTACGTTACAAGCTAAAATCAACGCGTTGAATATTAATAAACCAGAACAAAAACCTGTTGTTCCTCAACCAGAAATTAATCTCAATACTTCTGCTAATCGCTCTTTTGCAGCGAGGTTACCGGTTTTAAATCTCCCATATTTTTCAGGAAAATTTGAAGAATATTTCTCGTTTATTCAGGTATTTGATTCTTTAATAGGTTCAGACCCTTCATTAAGTCCTTTGGACAAATTACAGTACTTGATAGGATGTTTAAAATCGGAAGCAGCGGAAACTATCAAATGTTTAGAAATTACGCCTGAAAATTACGAAAACGCGAAACAAATCTTACGTGATCGATATGAAAATAAAAGAGTTAATGTTACAAATCACATTCGTTCAATTTTTGAATTGCCTGCCTTACATGAAGAGTCTTATCAGGGACTACGTAATATTTTAGATATTTCCTCGCAACATTTAAGGTCTCTTACTGCCATGGGGAGATCTGTTGATAAATGGGACGATATGTTAGTTTATCTAGTAACCTCGAAACTTCCACTTACAACGCGTAGTGAGTGGGAAAATAAATTAACGTCCACGAATGTACCTACATATAAAATGTTATCTGACTTTTTAACACAAAAATGTCACGCTCTAAATGCCATAAATTCTCGTGAAGCTAGCGATAACACTAGTTTCAAACGACAATTCACAAAAAATAATTACAAGTCCGCGTCTTGCAGTTTGACTCTAAACAAACCAAGTAATTGTAATTATTGCACAGAAAGTAATCACTTTACAAATCAGTGCTCGAATCTTTTAAAACTTTCTGTCGAAGCTCGTATAGAAAACGTTCGTAAAAAGCGTTTATGTCTCAATTGCCTTAGGCCAGGTCATCCTGCGCCCAATTGCAAATCCTCTAGATGTCGAAAATGTGGTGCCTTGCACAATACAATTCTTCATTTAGTTAAGGTGAATGCTAGCGGTAATACTCGTAAGCCACCTTCACAGGAAGCTAAACGCGAAGCTCCTTTAAACTCGAATCATTCTGAGTGTGCTTCTAATGGCCAGAGCCCTCAAGATGAAATTCACGTATTACACGCAATACAAAATCCGTGTAATATTGTATTATCTACTTGCATAATCGAAGTAAGAGATGATACAGGATGTTATCAAAATGCAAGAGCTATACTAGACTCTGCTTCGCAAATAAATATTATCACTACTGATTTAGCAAAAAACTAGGTCTTCCTACAAACAATATAAATCTGCCAATCACGGGCATTAGTGATAACACCACGAACTCGAAGTTAGTTATCAAGGCTAACGTACGCTCAAAATACACAAAATTCGAACTCTATTTAGAATTTTCAACGAACTTCGTTCGTTTATGAAATCTATTTGTCTGTCTGTCTGTATGTGTTTCCGAGGCCTTTTTAATGGTCGGACATCAATGTGTGATACATCAATCGATTCAGTTCGGTGTCCAGAGCTTAAGTTTTGATGGCCACGGGGACGCCGAGCCACCGGGAAAATCCACAGGGATAATTAAAATTTTAAATAAGTTTAAAATCAATATGCGACACATATTTGAACAATTTATGGCATTTCATGCCAATTATTCCAATATTATAGACATTGTTTAAACTTAAATTTTGATTGCCGAAAATAATTAGATTCATATAAAAAAAAATCTTATCTTATTGATGAGAACTAATATATAGCTTTTAAAATATTTATTCAATAAAATAAAATATATTAAAATGTCTCTTTTGTTGTTTATAAATTTTTGTATTTTATCTGAATACTTATAATTATTACAACATAATAATTTTAATTTCTTTAAATTGTTTTAAAGTAAGTCTACATTTGGAAGTTCGTTGCGACAATGCCTTGCATTTTCAACTTGTTTGTGTTGAATAAAATATCTTCTAATTTACCCATAAAATCGTTTGATGCAAATTTAATGGATGTTCCGCCCAATTGCAACTCGCTGATCCTGAATTCAATGAATCTCGAAGGGTAGATATTTTAATAGGTGCTCAAGTATTTTATCGTTTACTGAGCATTGGTCAAATACGTTGTAGTAACGACAAGGTTACTTTACAAAACTCGGTCTTTGGATGGTTGATTTCGGAAATCGTCCCAAATCAATACGCTTATCCCGCTGTATGTAATTTAAATACATTACGCCAGTTAGACAAAAACATTACACAATTTTGGGAAGTCGAACACATTCCTGAAATTCCAATTAAATCTCAAGAACAATCAGAATATGAAAAACATTTTGAAAACACAATTAAGCGCGACAGTTCTGGCAGATTTGTGGCATCTTTGCCTTGGAAATCTAGCCCAGAAGCATTAGGTGATTCGCTAGAAATCGCCAAGAAACGGTTTCTTAACCTCGAACAGAAATTAACAAAAAATCCCGAGAAACTATCGTGATTTCATGCAAGAATATTTACAGCTCGGCCATATGGCAGAAATTGGTAATATACTCCATATCAAAAAATATTATATCGATTCTCTCGTGATGACAAAATTAAAATCTTTGAATTAAAAACGCTTACATATGGGACACGCCCCGCTTCTTTCATAGCTACAAGGTGTTTGCTTGAGCTCGCGAAACCCTTTGAATTTTTGAACCCCGAATTATATAGGGTAATTACAAATGATTTTTACGTAGACGATCTAATTACAGGTAGTAATGACGAAACAAAATTATTACAATTACGCGATAATATTTTAAGTGTTATAGCTGCAGGTTATTTTCCATTGCGAAAATGGAACTCGAATAATACAAATCTGTTGAAGGACATCGAGTCCGACCAAGAAAACTTGGTTATAAAATGCAAAGATGGTGAGAGTTTTAAAACTTTGGGTATCTTTTGGTCTCCCATCTCCGACACTATACAGTATAGTACTCAACTAAACTGCAGTAAAACTCAAATTACAAAACGTATGATTCTTAGTCATATTGCGAAAATCTTCGACCCTCTAGGATTACTTGGTCCTATAATCACGATTTCCAAACTGATCATGCAAGATTTTTGGAAAATTAAATCGGGTTGGGATGAAGTTGTGCCACCTGATCTCCTTAATCGATGGATAGCGTTTTCATCGTGTTTAACTGATATTTCTAAAATTTTTATACCACGAAAACTTATTTTTAACAATAATTCCTGCATTGAGCTTCATTGTTTTGCTGATGCCAGCGAACGTGCTTATGGTGCTTGTATTTATGTCAGAGAATTAACCTCTGATAATTTAATAAATTGTGCTATTCTGTGTGCAAAGTCACGTGTAGCTCCTCTAAAAACTATAAGCTTACCTCGTCTTGAACTCTGTGCTTGTTTGTTGCTTGCACAGTTAGTAGAAAAAATTCGAACGGTTTCCAACTGTTAGTTATTATACTGATTCTACAATCGCGTTATCTTGGATAAAATCGTGTCCAAGTCGTTGGAAGGCTTTCGTGGCGAATAGAACTACAGAAAAAAAACCATTTCTGACACAAATTCTTGGTATCATGTTGATACTCATTCTAATCCTGCTGACATAATTCCAAGGGGTTGTATGCCCTTAGAGTTATGTAACAACAAACTTTGGTTCAATGGGCCCAAGTTTTTATTTGATGTGAATTTCAAACCTAAAATATTTAACACGAAAACCCAAATAAATTTACCGGAAATCAAGGTGCTCGTTACAAATGTTAATTTTTCCAATGAAGAATTAATTGCTTTCACAAGTAATATTTTTACGAAATATTCCAGCTTGACTAAACTAATTAGAATAATCGCCACTTGCAAAAGGTTTATTTTTAATTGCAAAAATAAATCTAACAAAATCATTACAAAATCATCTGTGAATGAGCTAAATGAAGCCGAAATGATTTTAATTAAACTTTAATTAATTTTGGTAACGAAATTAAATCTTTAAAAAATTCTCAAGTTATAACTAATAATTCAAAAATTCTATGTTTGAATCCTTTCTTAGAAAAAAATCAAATTTTACGCGTAGGAGGACGCTTACGTCACTCTAACTTAAAATACGATAATAAACACCCCATTTTAATAGCAAAGGGTTCACTTTGTGATTTACTTATTTTAAACGCGCATAAAAAGAGTTTGCTTAGTGGTATGCAAGGTACGCTAGCAACAACTCGCTTGAAATATTGGCCCTTATCGGGTAGAAATTTAGTAAAAAAGATTATACGAAATTGTGTTCTTTGTTTTAGACACAACCCTCTCAAATCTCAACCTAAAATGGCAGATTTACCTGCCTCTCGTTTAGTGCCTAATCAAAGGGCATTTACCAGGCTTGGTACGGATTTCTTTGGACCATTTTTTATTAAAGAAGGTTCACGTACCTCACGAAAAATTATAAAGGCATACGGATGCGTATTTGTATGCATGAACACGAAGGCGGTTCATTGTGAACTCGTGGAAAATTTGACTTCAGAAGCGTTTATCGCTGCACTCAAACGATTTGTTGACAGACGAGGCATTCCAGCTGAAATATTTTGTGATAACGGAACTAATTATGTAGGCGCAGCCAACGAATTACGAAATATTGTTAATTTTTTAGCTGATAAAACGACACAAAATGCGATTCTCAGAGATACAGTTTCTCAGAATATTAAATTTATATTTAATGTTCCCAAAGGCCCTCACATGGGAGGTTTATGGGAGGCGGCGGTTAAGTCTTTCAAAAAATACATCTTTAAAATTGCTTCAAATGCCCATTTAACCTTCACAGAATTAAACACGTTGCTGATTGAAGTTGAAAGTATATTAAACTCCCGTCCGTTGATTCCTCTATCTGTTGATCCTTGTGACCTTGATTATATCACACCTGGACATTTCTTGATTAACGATAATTTAAAAGCGATACCTGAACTTGACTTATCGCAAGAGAAGGTCAATCAACTTTCTCGATGGCAGTTCGTACAACTGCTCCAACAAAACTTTTGGTCGAAATGGACTAAAGAGTACTTACAAGAATTACAAAGGCGTAACAAATGGCATTCATCTACCAGAGCATCATTATGTCCTGGTCAACTCGTCATTATTTCTGAAGATAACGTTCCTTCTAGAATGTGGAAGTTGGGACGTGTAACTGAAGTTCATCCCGGACGCGTCAGTGAAATTCGTGTCGCTAGTGTCAAAACGGTGAGTGGGGTCATTAAAAGACCCGTTGTGAAATTGTGTGTTTTGCCTATCGAGGGGCAAGAAGTTTAAAATCTAGTTGCTCGGCGCAACGTCTGTAGTAGTAGCAATATAAAGTGCTATTTGTTGTGTATTAGTTATTAGAACTTATAACCTATATTTGTAATTCTTCTAAACCTAAATGTATTGTGAAATATTTACAATTATGTACACGTTCGTTAAGTACGTTTGTCAATATGTACGATTCTTATTCTGTTTAAATTACTAATTTCAAGGGAGGCGGCTTATGTTACGACACGAGTAGGAATATGTATATTTACAAACATTTGAACGAGACGGCCTGCGTGCCACAACCAGTCTCGCCCCACCTCTGGGCAGTGTTAAATCTAGGAGAAGTTGTTAGACCGCGAAAGAGTGAGCATTTAAAAGACGCGCTCCCGCAATTGTAAATTGTAACATTGGAGTTCAGTTATTAATAAATTCGTTATTATTTTTGTATGTCAGTGTTATTAATTACAGCAAGCTTCGTAAGCTCCTCGATATACAGTCCACTGCTCGTGCTTGCATTACATCGATAGTGTGAAGGCAAGGTCTACCGTAATCTTCTCGTTCAACAAAACATTTCTTTTCACGTACACGCGGTTGTGAATGTGATCATACCGTTGATTACTTCCAACCACTCAATCTCGAACCACTGAGCTACATTCTCGAAACACGAACATTATAATAGCCGTCTGACTGGATTAAAATCCCGTACTGGTCATTATGATACAACACTAACTGAACTTGAAATCTCTATATTTTAGAGTAAAATAAGTCACACATGCAACAAATATTATTACAGTTAGATGTTTCCAGTTCGACAGCTGCTATCAAAAAGAACGAATATCATCAAAACATTTATATAATAACAACTCATTAAGCAGGCGCTAATAGAATCTACAAGAATACCCATATTATAGGCAACTATAACTACACATTCAATATAACAGAATTGCATAAATCCGACAAATCAATATAGGTTAGATTTGCGGAATAGAAACGTTACAGAATGTCACGAAAATCATACTTCTTTCACTGATTTATTCGTGCTTTTTCGTCTCTTGCTTTTAGTAATAAATAAACTCTTTTTGTCTCTTTACAAAATGCATCAGTTTTGACATAGGTATGGTTTCGATAAAGTCAAAGCCCAAGATTCCAAATCTGGTGACAGTTTCGACTTTGGGATTAACACTCTCTGCACCAGACTCAACGATATCCACCATAAAATGTTTCATCCTTAATTCTAATATTTCGCAAAAATCAAAAGCTTAGACTGCATTTCTAGTATTATTTTTTAACCTAGGCCAACACCCACCCCATTAAAAAATAGAAAGTATAACCACCTACGAATTGGAAGTATACTGCCTTTACGATTACTGTTTATAATTGAGGTAAGTATTTCAATGTTGAACCCCATTTGCGAAGAGAATTAAATATACGACGCATAGTCTTTGTATTAAACGAGTATATAACACAAACCTGTTTATTAAGCTATGCTTATCAACAGTAAAAGCTAAGAAAGGTGCATTGCATTTTAATACTACTGATGTCCTATGAACATTCTTATGTAAATAGAATTTGCCGATCGAATGGAAATAAATTTTTAAGAAGAAAATTCCTTTTTCTTATACTTGTTTGGAGTTGTTTGCATCCTTCCAATAAAAGATCAACTTTTAAAAATATTTATATCTACACTTTCATATTATACCTTTTTCTATTACTAATTCTTTGATAATATCTTCCATTTACTGTTTTTTATTTGGTCCTATAGAAGTCTGGTTTTCACAAATATTAACAGTAAACTGCATTGAATGAAAAAAATGTTATAAATGGATTGATGTATGTTGGAACTATTGGAACTACTGAATTATACAAACTACAATTTAAATCATCCTCTTTGCTATAATTCAATGGATTTAAAGCCATACCTTGATATTGTAAAAAGAACAAGTGCTCAAAAACGAAACTATTTCGAAATTAAACAAATTCAGGAAAACTACTCTTTTTACCAGACGTCTGCGAAATGAATTATTCATCAACGTACACTCTAATTGTTTAAAATTCTTATTATGAAATTCCGGTTTACATATGCTGAGAAAATACGCTGTTTTAGACAGATGATTGTACTTAACTTATGCCGAACTGAATGATTGGAACAAAAATTTACATACATACACGACTTTGTAAGGTTTTTATAGATGTCAAACTTCAATTAGTTAGTCAAGGCCCTATGAACCAACGTATCCAGAAAGGGAATTCGGGAGTCTTCTTCCTGCTCACATGTAAAAACCAAGTTGAAACTAAAGCTATTTAAAATATGCAGCGTTTACTCTACTAAATGATCAGGGACAGAACATAAAATGTCATCCACGTACTTAACCATAAAGGGAACATCAAATGGAAGAGAATTGGTAACATAGTCCACAAGCGAATCCATCATTATCTGGGCAATAACCGGGGACAACGGCGACCCCATGGTGGTGCCAAAGACTTGAAAATAAAACCCAGAGTCGAAGGTAAAGTAAGTGTTGTTAAAGACCAATTCTAAGTAGCAATAAAGGAATCCAAATCAAGCTTACAATGAGGAAGGATACACTCCCATTTCTTTGTAATAGTTTCCACAACTAAACCAATAGGAATGTTGCTAAACAAGGAGCAAACGTCCAAAGAAATGAGAATATGGTCATCCGGTAACTGAAAATGCCTGCACCTATCCACAAAAGAAAATTTATCCTTGACATAACAACCTTCTAAAGGGAACGCCTTACTCAGTATACGAGATAAAAAAGATGCCACATTATACGTAGGAGTATTAGTACACGAAATGATAGATCGCAAAAGGAAACCCTACTTTATATACTTTGGGCAACCAAACTACAATTATTGTTTCCAAACCCTTCAGGTCATCTTTAGAGATCATGGAACGATTACACAAGGATTTCAAGTGATCGTTAACCTTTTTCTGTACCGTGAAGGTTAAATTTTTTAGTAACTTTACTGTAGGTATACCTGTCATCCAATAACTAATAAGATTTAGAAACGTAATCCTGTTTATCCACAATCACAGTAACTGCTCTTTGCCAGCCGTGGTAACCAAGACGTTGAAATTGTCCTTAAGAAATTTTTTAGTAGTTTAAAACATTCTACTATATTTATCCAAAGAGATGTTATGTATGGGGTTGGTATAAAAATTAGTAACGAGATTAGTCACAGCGGACTGTAACTGTAATTTGCCCTCTTATGATTTATCCACAACCTCAATAATAGATTCTACATCTGCCAAAAGTTTCCCAATATTGATGTTACTGACTGATAATTATGTCAGGTATATTTACAGTAAAGTTGCTAAATATCCAACCTTTTCGATACAAACAAAGATAAACGATCACTTGAAATCCTTGTGCAATCGTTCCATAATCTCTAAAGATGATCTGAAGGGTTGGAAAAAATAATTATATTTCGGGTAAGTTATATAGGTTGCCCAAAGTCCAAAAAGTGGGGGTTCCATTGCGACCTATCAGTTCGTGTACTAATACTCCGACGTATAATGTGGCATCTTTTTTATCTCGTATCCTGAGTAAGGCGTCCCCTTAGAAGGTTGTAATTTCAAGGATTCATTTTTTTTGTGGATAGGTACATACATTTTCAGTTACCGGATGACCATATTTTCATTTCTTTGGACGTTTGCTCCTTGTTTAGCAACATTCTTATTGGTTTACTTGTGGAAATTATTACAAAGAAATGGAAGTGTATCCTTCCTCATTGTAACCTTGATTTGGATTCCTTTATTGCCACTATAAAATAAGCCTTTAACAACACTTACTTTACCTTCGAGTATGGGTTATATTTTCAAGTACTTAGCACCCACATGGGGTCGCCGTTGTCCCCGTTTATTGTACAGATAGTGATGGATTCACTTGTAGACTTTGTTATCAATTCTCTCCCATTCGATGTTCCATTTATGGTTAAGTACGTGGATGACATTTTATGTTCTGTTCCTGATCATTTAGTAGAGTATAAGTTGTATATTTTTAATAGCTTGAATTGCAACTTGGTTTTTACATGTGAGAAGGCAGTAGACTCCCGTATTCCTTTTTTGGATACGTTGGTTCTTAGATCCTTGACTAACTAATTGAAGTTTGGCATTTATAAAAAAAACCTACAGATTCGGGTAGGTATATAAATTTTTGTTCCAATCATTCATTCCGGCATAAGTTAAATACAATCATCAGTCTAAAACTGCGTATTCTCAGCATATGTGAACCGGAATTACGTAATAACAATTTTAAACAATTGAAGAGTACGTTGGTGAATAATTCATTTCCCAGACGTCTGGTAAAAAGAGTTCTTTTTTGTAATATGTTATAGAACCATCCTCGAATGGTTTCGGATACCACTAAATTTAAGAAACTTCCCTATATTCAGCAGTTAACCTCTGGAATCACTGCAATACTTAAACAACCCGATATTTTAATAGCATGTACGTATGACAATACAATTGGAAAGCTATTTACTAACTTAAAGGATAGGACGGACAAATCGTTGTGTAGCAGCTGTGTAGATCAACGTTTTACATATATGCTTCCTAAATTCGATTTCTAAGCCTTACAGTTGAACTGTAGTTCCATAATAAAACTTGCATTGCTTTTAAAGTTAAAACGAGTAATCTAGAACATATTTCGTCGCACGGGCTGTAGAATCAAATTTAGAGTCGTTCAAACAACACCAATTTGAGCTGTCGAATCCTAGCGTAGCGAAGCGCGGTAAAACCGAAAAACATGGTTTTATCGGATAATTCAATACACTATGCAGACGAATGTTTAGACGGAAAACACATAAGAAGCATTTATACGCTATAGGAAGGTTTAACAAATTGAAGGTTACCTTCAAACAGGTTATGAACTATTTAATTATCGCTTAATAAATTTTACGTTTCAAAGCAAATAGATTTAAATTGAGGAATTATTCGAAAACGTATTTATTGCAGAAAATAAAATATACAGGATGTAAACTATTTAATTTTAGCTTAAACTTGTTGTTATTAAAGAAACGGGGATTGAGTTCAAAATTTATTGGACCACGAATTTGCTTATTAAGCGGTAAAAATATACGAGATATTTAAAATAAACGGAACAACCCACTTAAATAAAACTCTACACCTTTCCTTTGTCATATTCTTCAAAAGAATTTTTATAGTATAAAATAAAGGGTATGACGGCAACATTATTTAATACCTTTTTAAATTCCCTACTACTAATTTCGATGGTAACGTCTCCCATGTCTATGAATTCCGAAAAATGTACACCCAAAACTAACTAGAATATACAAAAGAGTTAATTCGATACAAACCAGCAAAAGAAATGAACTGAGTGTTGCTATTTAACCACCCACAAGTATACTTTATGGACAAATTATTAGTTAAGATACGAAGTAATGCGTACTTCGTATTTGACCAAAAAACTAAAAAGTCTAATCAGTAAAACTAATCAAACTAATCATAGAACTT
The DNA here is from genome assembly GCA_036346225.1 of Platerodrilus igneus. Lineage (NCBI taxonomy): Eukaryota > Metazoa > Arthropoda > Insecta > Coleoptera > Lycidae > Platerodrilus > Platerodrilus igneus. The sequence continues at coordinate 157,430 of JARFIW010001604.1, read as the reverse complement.
CTGAGCTTCTTTTGACAAACGTTTTCGTTTTTGTTTCAAAATTGCACATCGTACCTGTAAAGCGATTCTAATATTTATGTATAGCAACCAACAATAGTTCTACTCTTCCAACTTTATTGGCACATAACTCTATCAAACGCTGATAAAGGGTAATTTCTTGATGTACATACAAAGCAAACAAGTCACATATCTGCACGTGTCTGACTACTTATCTTATATGCCAGCGGACGTGACACAGCACAGAGTCGCCACCGTAGTCGGATCCATTTATCCAATTATCATAACGGCAACAGTAATCTACGAGTAAAAAGCACCAGTTGGCCTGTGGCGACGAACAGCCGGGCCTACATAAAAAATAATTTGGCTTCCGGTTTAGAGCTAAAAGATAATTTTATTAGTATAAGTAAGCACGGGAGAACTTACCGATGCACCCAAGATATTTGCCACTTGTCAACAAGAAAAAAAAGTGCAGAACGAGTAAATCGAAAATACTACCAAGCACGAGCTGCAGCATTGGATTCAATTCGTTTTTAAAACATCGCGGTATCACAACAAACCAAGAGGTAATTAAAAACTCAAAACCCTTATAAAATAGTACAATACCTTATTTCTACGGGTTTCTAGGTCGTAGCATTTAGGAAGTAGTTTTATGTCATCAGAATTTGCAGCAAACCAGCAGACATCTAAACGGAAACTTTCCAAATTCGCAGCAAATGAGATTCGTTGAAAATATAAAAACGGACTTATTGTAAGAAGGCGAAATATACAGGATGGTGTTGGAGTATTGAAAAGTAGAATCAGAATCTATGTCAATGGATAATGAATTAAAAGGAACAAGGTTTATTTTAATTTATGCCGAAAATAAACGTAGCATACCTTATATAGCATCAACCATGATTGGTAGTCATCTTAATTGAGCAACAAACTATTCTATACGATAATTTTCGCAATATAAATCGAATTTTGATTATCAATTATTATGCAAACATTTGAAGAAAAGTAAGCTGCACTAAAGAATTTTTGAACTTGACAGGAACTTGTTTTAGAAGTTTCCTACTTGATATATAAATTTTATTCAGTTGCGGCCGAATCACAACTAAAAGAATCTCACTCCAATCGAATTTATCACTTAATCTTTATGAGTTCTTTTCATCGCCTAATAATATCTTAAATCAATCCCGTGACGCTTAAAATTCCACCAATTAAGTTCAGACACTACACACAATGTTACTGGGATTCATGCCAGTATACGTCGTAAGGAAAAAGAAACTAAAAGTATATTACCTCGAAATGGAACCTTTCTCTATCGTTAGACGTCAATGCTGCATGAACACATCTAAGAACACTAATTTCGATTAATATTAATATGTATTGACTAAACATTATATTTCTGTTATACTTTGAAATAAGTCGGAGAAGTAATAAGAAAAATTGTAAGTTCTGAGGATTCTGTAAATCTTTTCAGTCAATTAAATGTTTTAAACAAATAGAAATAAGAAAGTGATAGCGAATCAAGAATCGGAAACTTTAGAAGAAATATAACGATTTTAATACTTATGAAGGTCGAATCACAAATAGCAGTGGAAGTAAATATGGTATACGATATAAATACTTCAACACAGAGAAGTCTTTGAGGACAAACCACGTTATGAAACTGTAGGTCACCTATAGTTGTTAGAAAATTAATTTTGAAAGCATATATATGAAACGTTGCTCTACATAGCTGCGAAAGGTAGATCTTGGGCAAAGAAGAAACCAAGAAAGTAAGACTATTTGTGGTGTTTCATAAGCATTTTTTTAATACTCTCATCTTTTAGATTAATATACTTCATAATAGAGTATTGTGGTATATAAAAGTTCTAACTAGTATTCGGTGTGACAGTTTGCGTGTATTTTTAGGTAATGTCTTGGACATACCGATTGCAAATGCTTTCGCTCTTCACTGTGGTCTTCGAATCTGCATACAATCTGAAAGACTAAATTTTGTTTACTTCTATATTGTGTAAATAATTCTAATTTATTTCTGAACTTGATCTGCAAAGTTAAACTAAAGCAGAATGCGAAACTGTTTCATAAGGAATAAATGTGCATTTGTTAATATTTCGCTCGTATAACATCTTAATCAACTATTAAAGACATTCAGTGTTGCTTTAGAGACAGGATGTCAGTTGATGTTTTTTCTATGTTTCTATGTATTTATAATAGGCCAAAATGTTTGGTTAAATTGCACCATTCAAAACATAACAAAAACAACTTTACTACCAACAAGTACGATAATATCTAAATAGAATTGTAAAACAAGGATAAGAAGTGGACAATAAGAGATAACATCAGCTATTAAGTGCACAAGGATTGTAATACCATGCTGTTTTTTAAAAACAATACAACTTTTTGAATATTTTCAAACATGTACTACATTATTGGTAATAAAAAAACATTGCGTAATGAGCTTGCTAAGGTGACTGTGGAATAGTAATTTTAGACGTAAATAAGGCGTGAATCCTATATAAAGCAAACCCTCGAACAATTCATTCAGTGGTGGTTCAACACAACACATACTAAACCAAACCAGACGGTAAGTTTAAACTGTCGATTTTTACTATCATCCAACAGTTCTTTGCGATTTGTTAGAAAAAGATGATCATATAAGTTTAAGCATTTATTTAATTTAAAGCTAAATTTGTCTTTGTAAAGGTTTTGTGTTTTAACGCCCACGAATGTTTCAATAATACACTTTATCATTATTTAGTATAATCAATTGCATATAGTTTAATTGATTCATGTTTTATATGTCCTTTTTTGTTCTAATGCTGTTGATTATATCTCTAACTTTCTTATATTCATCTTAAACTGGAGTTTAAGTCTTTAGCAAAGACAGAACCAGCATACAGACACTAAATTAGCTTATCATATTCCTTTATGTAGGCAAATTATAGCTGATATTATTGTTATTTGAACTTGAAAATGCCTAATTATGTTAATTACCAAGACTTCTAATAATTACTGTTACTATCCGTTAATAGAACTTAAAATTCTATGTTAAATTATAAGTTTAAGCAACTACTTGTGAATGTCTAACTTAAACTAGATTAACCTATCGCAAACTTGAATGTAGATGCCTACGTAAATTGAACTAAAAAAAGAAAAACAAACAATACTAAAATGCAACTTTCTTTAAAGGTGAAGAATTCAAACCCTAGAACAAGATGAAAGCAGTACTGTTCGTCGCATTCCTTGGGTTGGTGGCAGTATTTCAAGTCGGTAAGTAAAATTTCCTTTTGTAAAAACGGGGTGTACTTATATTTTTCAATCTAAGGAAGATCATCATAATCAACTAAGAAGTAATAGTTTTTTAATGCACAAAAATGTATATTTATTATTACTTTCAATAAGGGTAGAGTAAAATGGGTAAATTTTAAATTTGCTTCTAGTATTTCTGCTTCTGAAAGATGATGATCACCAATAACTTTTTACATGTCTCTCAATAATAATTGCATTTAACATAAGAAATACGAATAGTTTAAAACTATGTATTTACAATACCATAGAAATTGCAAGTACTCGTGAGTAGTCTGCCTTCCCAGAAAATTAAAATATACCAACTTTTTTTAGGGTTGAATTCCAAAAGGCGCTTTTGTAGTTGCCCTCTGCCTGAAAATTCCTATATTCTAAGTTTATGAAACAATATTAGGCTAAAATTAAGCAAAATGTTAAAAATTGACAAATTACCAACAGCTCCATAAGTTTATTTTTGCTTTAACCTTATTTAGTTTTTTAACAACATAGATACCACCAAACTGCTCGATTGAGAGTCGGCGCTTTTAGGAGTATTCTGTTTTTTCCTTTGCAAATGTCAGCAATTGCTTTTTGATTTTTATAGAACTAGTTTAGATTTTATAGATCTTCTGTTTGGTTGCGATAATCGTCGATGCACTTAACTATATGATATTGCGAGAGTTAAGGATAATGCAAAAAATATAGTGCAAATTCAGTTTCCCTAAATTTATTCAAAATATAGTACCCTTTAGACGAAAAGTTCATCAAAATTTTAAGAACACATGAAACGAAGAATCTTAATCATCTACTAGTTATAAAACGGATGGCATTATTTTGACACAGTAAGGATATAATAGGTTTACTCTTCTAAAAATAAATTCTAAAAGCTGCTTGGGCATGTTTCTGTACAATACAGGTACTTTGCCGCAAATACAATCCATGTGTGTCTGCTAATGATTTTAACATCTCTTACAGCAAAAGGGCAAAGTTTGGTATCCATATTATCACTTCATTAATAAATACATAGGATTTAAAAACTAAAATAATAACTTTCTCATTTATTATAATCTGTTGAATCTGAATGTATCTGTATTGCAGTTCATTTTAATACGTTTCCCATTAATTACAATATTTTGTATGTAGCCATCCGATAATGTTACCCATATTATTTTTAGTAAAAACATCCCTTCTGTATGGCGTATATTCATTATCAGGAGTAAAATTTGTAAATTAAGAGACACATAAATGTTAACTTTTCAACGATGTTCAATTTTTCAATTTTTAAATAAGTTGATCACAATCGATAATAAACTTTGATTACTGCAATGATAGTTTCTTAAAAATGCAGCTCTCGACGAGACTTTATTATGTCCTCTTCGTATAAAGCTGAAACGACTATTAATTTTTGCAGACGCTGCACGTCATAAGTCGGCCAGTAGAACGTCGCTAACACCGCCAACCCCACCTTGTCCAGCAGTATGTCCATGTCCAGGTATGTATATCTGCCCTTATCAATAATATAGATAAAACTTAATAACGGCGTTTTCTTTAAAAGATTTTTATTAGACGTTTTACTTTTTTTTCAAATTACTGTAAGCTGAGGACAAAGTATTCTCTACTAAACTACATCAACCAATTTATTGAAACCGCCGTTTTAGCAAAGCTTTGAAATAGATTTACAAGTTTGATCTTAAGCTAAATTTCATTTAGTTATTAACTAAACCGTTCGTATCTTCATTGGTGTTGCTAGGGCTTCCACAAGTATTAACTCGGTAGCCTCTTCCATTTTAAAGTTAATATGCAGATTTTCTTAACGATGCTTCACTATTCATTAATGCAAATGTATACTTTATTATAGTTTCCCGCGTTTGTTACTATTGCGCAATTGTTTAATATAACGTATAATTACGCGGTAAATTACGCGCCATTTGTATCAAATACCAAACACCTTTAAAAGTGATACAATGGTCAAAGTTTAAGCACAATAGAAATAAAACGGTTACTCACTTGTATTTCTTAACACCTCAGAATCCTTGTTGTTCTTGTGTGGGTAGGCTACACCATTATTGACTCCAAATTTTATCCGTCCATTCTCTTTTCCTCGTAGCGGAATGATAGGAACAACCAGGTCTGAGGAACGATAGAAGGTAAGATACAGGAACCTAAATACCTGCAAAGAAAAAAGACACATCACAACCCAGGTAGATGTTCTTGGCTTGAAGCCTCGTGGCTTAATGACGTTTCATCACCCCGCGCGCACTTGCGCCATTCTCTCCCCGCAGGCGCGACCCAGGGACGGCGGAAATTGACAAGTTTTATAAAAAATATACGCGGGAATTTATTTACATATTTAAAAAATGTACATTGGCAAATATTGGAATGTAACAACTTATAAAGATTAGTAAGTCCACAATGTTTGAACTGTACCGAACACAAAGAAATGTGACAGATTACAGACTCTTTGAATGAAACTGTAAGAGCATTTAATAGAATATTATGGTTATAAAACATTCTCACATTCAACGTGTTTACTTTGATTGATAGCATGTTTAGCTGGCTCCTCGTTATATGGAGAACTTACGGATTAAATTTGTAAAAAAGATTTTATCGACACAGCTAGGGTTTGTTTGTGTATGGTTCAGCCTGTCATAAAAGGTATCATTGAAGACTTAAATTGTTATGAAAACAGAACATAATCTTCCGCCGCTTCAACACTTTTATATGCGCATTGTTATACTTAAAAACGGTAGTTAAAATTTAAAGTTCGATAATTGCTACACCGGTAACGTGGTGTAGGAGACACTATCACAGTTGGCAGCGCCGACTCTTATACGGATTTCGGCGCGTCAACTACTGATGATATCATCGATATTGCGCAATAGTTTGCAATATAAAAATTAACAATTAAAGATAAACGAGAGTCATTTTAACAACAAATTACTCTATTTATAACACGAAATAAGTAAAGGATTACTTACATAAGGAATCCGGTATCCGGCGGGATTGCGTTACAGTTCGCTTCTCTGAAATCCATCGGGCTCCTCCCGGCGGGATTAGAGATGAACGTTGACGTTATCAAATGCGTACGGAACGGCTCGGCTAGCTGCGGTGGACATGAGGTCTCTCCATCTACAGATGTGGAGGTCGGTATGCCCTAGGCGACGCAGATTCTTACCTATGTAGGGTTTGGACAGGAAGAAGGTAAAGGTAAACAACAAAGATAATTAGGCAGGGATTTCTACATAGATAACCCTACGATACGTTACCCGACAATCACGTGCACTTAAATTCACGATCAAAGGCAAAAAGCCACGTTGTTGCGAGAGAAGCGGAGAACTCTCCCCACCCCATTGTCTAGTATAATCCTAACCCTCTAGGGATAAGCGCACTACGCAGACTCACTACTATTATGACTTACGGAAGCACCGCCTAGTCTATTTAAAAATTCCCGCGTCTCGCGTATTTGAAAATTATGGCGGGAATCTTCCGAACATTAGAAACTAAACTAAATACAATGTTAAAGTGACCCTTGGCACGTAACAGCATGCACTGCAAGTAACAATATCAGTATACCTGAATATGCTTTCTAAATGAGAGCATGACTATTAGATAAGCATCTCATTCTCAGAAGTTGTTGTTATAATTTTGTAAAAATATAAAAAAAAATTTCTTTGATTTATGCACAAAAGGCAGTAATATTCATACCCTTGGGGTTATAATTAATTTTGTTTTGAAAGAATGCAAATAATGAATTTCTCTTTTTAGGGGATGTGCCGTGCAAATTTTTAGGACTAGACGTTCCACTATCGGCTTGTAGACCAAATTGCTATTTATTACAGATAGGAGAAGGAGTATGCAGTGGTTTTTTAAAATGCTGTCTTTTGCGAGCACCAATCTGAGATTGTTTTTGTTCGAATGGACTTGAAAAATATACACATGCAATACTTACATGTTACTAGTGCACTAATAAATTGCAGTTTGATGTATTTAGAGTTGTTTACTTCAAAATAACGCTAAAAAAGGTTTACACGGAAATGCAAAAAAATAACTAGTAAACGGCATATCTGCATGTGACGCAAATCATACTTCCCTCAATGATTTATTCGTGCATATTTCGTTTCTTGCGTTTAGTAATAAATAAACTCCTTTTGTCTCTTTACAGAATGCTTCAGTTTTGACATAGGTATCGTTTCAATAAAGACAAAACCCAAGATTCCAAATCTGGTGACGGATTTGACTTTGGGATTAACCCTCGCCGCACCAGACTTAACAATATCCAGTACGCTGCTTTTACGATTACTGTTTATAATCGAGGTAAGTATTTCAATGTTGAACCCCATTTGCAAAGAAAATTAAATATACGATTCATAGTCTTTGTGTTAAATGATTATGTTACACAAACCAGTTTATTAAGCTACGTTTATCAACAGTAAAAGCTAAGAAAGGTACATTACATTTTAATACTACTATTGTCCTATGAAGATTCTTGTGTAAATAAAATTCCTCTTCCTTATGCATGTTTAGAATTGTTTGCTTCCTTCCAACAAAAGATAAACTTTTAATAATATTTATATCTACACTTTTATTTTATACCTTTTTCTACTACTAATCCTTTGATAGGGTCTTCCATTTACTGTTTTGTATTTGGTCCTATATAAACCTGATTTTCACAAATATATACAGAAAACTGCATTGAATGGAAAACATGTTGTAAATGGCTTGATCTATGTTGAAACTTTTGGAATTACTGTATTATACAAACTGTGGTTTAAAAAATCCTCTTTGTTATAATTCAATGAATTTGAAGCTATACCTTGATATTGTAAAAAGAACAAGTGCTCAAAAACGAAACTATTTCGAAATTAAAGAAATTCAGGAAAACTACATACACAAATAGAAGACATGGTTTCTGCAATTGAGTAGACATCTTCATACACCTACGAGTACTAAAACGTTGGGGAAAGTCTGTACAAACGATTGGAGGTGTATGGCGAAGGAAGCATCGAATAACTATATTACTTATTTGTATCGGAGCGGTTATATTAAATTAGTTGATCGATTACTTACTTTAGTTATCTCTCAGGCTAAAGAATTGCCAGAGATAAAGTGATCCGATGAAGGTTAACTATTCACAGGCACTGGTGAACATCGTTAATACTAACGTTTAACCAACACTTTTACGTTTATTGAATCTGCTGTTAATTAGTTGTTAGTATAGTACAAATCACGAAAGAATGAATTCACATCATAGATTTCTGAATTAAAAAACCTACATACTTTTAAATCTTTTGCATTAAGTATACTCCTATAGATCCTTTAAAGGTATGTCTGTTTTTAACTCAGAAAACTATGACGTGAATTCCTTCTTTCGTGATGTGTACTATATGTAAAGACAACCTAGCTTTAAATAACTAGGTCACCAGTTTAAACCCAACGAATAATATACTAAATTGGTGTAACTCAAAACCATTTATTATAATTAAGAATACAAATGATTTGATACCTTACTGTAAATTTCTACATAATACAAACCAATAATATATAGTACACATTTTTATATTGAACAATAACGACCACCGTACGTAGTTCAGCACTTATTCATCCGTCATTCTACATTGCTGACTCCTAACCTGTCTGGAGGTTTCTTACCCTTAACAACAGCGGAACGTCGGAGTGCGGTATGGGCACATCCCACACTAGATTGAGGTTTCGCGCTATACGTTGTAAAAACATATTGCATCTTGCACAACTTAATTTATCGCTAAGGAATTAGTAAGTTTCAATTTCTTTTAAAATCATCGTTCTCTTGATACTGACATAGATATCATAACTAAAATTTTACATAATATTACTGTTCCGTTAAACGTTTCTTATAAGCAATATTCTAGAATAACATTTAAGTGCCAAACTACCGGGAAAGGTAACGACTTTTGCTTTTATAGATAAATTGCTCATCTTGGGCTTACCTGTACCGGCTCTCGGCTCCACCTGTATTCAAAAAGTAAAACCTTTTATGGGCATCCTTCCATTTTTGTTCAAATTTTGGCAACTAGATGGCCGGTAAACCTAAAATCGCTACTAAAACTTTAAAACTTTTACTGCTTCTATTTCTCGCAGAGTTATCGTTGTCTTTTTGATTTCTTTGTAGAAACTCTGCACTTTCCATATCAATAGCGTCGTTTTTTTGCATATATGCTCATATATAGTTGTACTTAGTTTCTCACATTTTTCCAAACCCAGCTTAATTTTTAAAAGATGAATATTTTATTTTATTGTAATATACTAAGAATTATATCAGCATAGAACATTTTTTTGTGAAAAGCGTCAGCCTATACATAATATTTTCGTCTGTTAACAGTCCTATGTAGCAACCAGCTTGATAAATCGTGCCTTTGTTGAAGATATACTGTCTATTTTCGAGTTTCATATCTTATTTATAAGCTCCACCTTCCAAGGTTTCAATTGGTGTGCATCGCGTGTTTATTGATAAGCGTTTGTAATTTCCACCTCTCTCTGTAGAACCTTGGGATTTCTCAAATTCCCTGTTTCAATTGTTGTACCTTCATTTAATTCCGCACATCAACGTTTAATATATCATAGCATCTTCTTAGAATTTCAACTACCCATTGCAATTTTGTCACGTATTTAATATTTGTGTCGTTTATAGTTCAAGACTTATCGTATAGCGAACCGTCTGTTATTTATTGTTTGTTATTTGAAATATGTTGGATTTTCATGTAAATATAATATTCCTAGTCACGTATTCAATTTCTAATAATGAAGTATTAGAATGCGTTTACTTATTCGTGCGTTCACATTTTTGAAGATATTCTTAAAATAGCTAGAATCCCAGGTTATTTATGTGTTCAAGATAATGTGTTTATATTGATGCAATTTGTTGCGTTTAGAACCTTATCTTTTACTCGTTTCTATTTAATTCTGGACTTAACTTAAAACATATTGTACGACGTACACATTCTTATTTTAGTTAAATATTATCTAATTATTGAAATCGATCCTTTTTCTTATGCATTAAATTAAATATAATTTATATACAGTGTGCTCGCTATTGACCTTTAGTAAAATAGTCGATTTACTCCTATAATTGGTGGAATTATTTGTTTTTCTTAACGTTAAAATTATCTACATTTATTCTACGACCGTATGACTTTATATACCCTTAAACTACCCTCTTATCATAACAATATATATATATATATATATATATATATATATATATTAGATAGTTAATTACACAAGGTAAGTTGATAAATATTATATATATATATATATATATATATATATATATATAGATCTGTTGGTTTCTTGGGATGCACTCGTTCGTAAAATAAGAACTATAATGTCAAATTGTAACGTTTATTCTGACGTTTCGGCATGAATATTTTTGCCTTAATCATAGACTAAAATATGATGAATTTAGTTTTGTAAGGTTAAAAACAGTATAGCTAATCTACTTACATAATTACCATGACTTAAAGAACTTCTACATTTAAAAACTAATACATAAATTACAGTTATAACTTTTGACAATTATGAAAACAATAACAAATATTTACAAAAGCTAACTATGTGTACAATGCTAATTTTAGTAAAATAAAAAATTTTTATAATTTTTTCCAAATAACTACTGCAATTTTGTCACGTATTTAATATTTGTGTCGTTTATAGTTTAAGACTTATCGTATAGCGAACCGTCTGATATTTATTGTTTGTTATTTGAAATGTGTTGGATTTTCATGTAAGTATAATATTCCTAGTCACGTATTCAATTTCTAAAAATAACGTATTCAAATGCGTTTACTTATTCATGCGTTCAAATACTATATTTTTTCTTTTGGTACTCAAGCCTACGAGATTTATTTGTTTCTTCTTCACGAGTAAACTACAGTAGGCTCTTTTTAAATAACGATTTAAGTTAAAAATGTTTATGAAATTAAGGTTTAGGTAATTCAAATATGCAATATCTCGTTCAAATATAATTTTGTCTGCAATTATAACAAAGATTTTTGTTTTGTTCACCTTCCGATGGTGTACTAAACATTACGCCATTTTGGTTAATTATTCATTCAAATACATTCTGCTTTCAATACTCAAACACCATCCTGTGTATTAGACATTCCTACATCTAGTACGCTTTACTATAATTTCATTTAAATCTATTTGCTGCGAAATGAAAAGTTCTTCTCTAATCTAAATAGTCGGTACCTTGTTTGAGGTATCCGTTGGCTTGATACATATCACTATAGCGTATAATTACTTCTTATACTATCCAATCCTAAAGACTCGTTGAAATAATGGATCGTACTTATTTGATAAAGTTTTGTTTCAAGTTTCTATTTAACACATGCGTTTGATAACGCTGGGATTGGATTTAATTCTTGCTATAAAACGAGTTCATTATTTTAATTTCTTTCTGCAGCTTTACGACAACGAATATTTGCACTCCATTGTGCGGTAGGTACTTTTAGTTTTAAGGAAATGTACTTTTCTTCGCAAAGGGTCTAATTTTTACTCGTACCCGTACAGCTTTCTCCAGGGGACAAAACCCTCCATTGCATTGGCCCCTGACGAACGCGTCAGTCCTGAATGTGAAGTACATATTAAATATTGAACATTGAAAATTGAATAGCTAAGAACCGCTAAAACGTTAAAATTACTTCTACTATCGTATAAAAAGATGCGAAACATCATCTCCAGCTGATAAAGTCACTACGACAGTCGATGACTTCACCAGCAATAGATTTGGGTTAGATTTCTTTGTTTGTTCTTGTTCTAGTTCTGGATATTGGAAAGGGATCCCACTTCTCTCCAGACCGGCTGAATACCGTATGGTGACTACTGTTATCAGGATTGATTATAACGATTAAGTTTCACCCGTGCTACCTACAAACCTTTTATTTTCTTATATGCTTTGTGAGATATTATACCGCTTAGGTACAATATTGTAACCTAGTCTGGTTAGAAGAATGCATTCTTGAAGCAACAGCTTACCTGTAATTGTGATCAATATGTTAATAAACCCTTTTGTTTTTTTTCTATTAACAGTTAAGCTATTTGAATATTAAAACTTTAATAATAGCAAATTTAGTAGGACCGAAGGCAGTTCATTCCCAATTTGGCTTAAATTGTTCAATGTGCAAGTGAGATGTCATATATATTACTTTATAGAGAATGTAGAAAAGTATTAATTACTTTTCCTTGCAAACATTTTTTTCTTGTTGGGACCTAGATTTCACTCCTTAACGTACTTATAGAGAATATAGAAAGGTATTAATTATTTTTGTTTACATTAATTTTATTTTTGGTACTGCGAAAACTTTTATGGATATTTTGGAGAAATCAAATGTTCCGCGCAGGTTGGTTTTTCTTGTATTTTGTAATATATTTGTAATATTTTTTTTTGTAAAATGATTCTTTTGTTATGAATTAGTGTGTTTATTTTTTTTATTTCAGACACTTTATTTTCAACTTTGTATTTGCTAAAACCCCGCCTACTCGCCGATTCAGCCCGATCATTCTTTCATTGTCGCTGCCGGTTACGTTTATATATGTAACATATTTTTCTAACGAAAACCTATTTCCATTCTTTAGAATTATCTTAGTTTCTGATCATTATTTAAATTATCACATTGTTATGTATTTTTTGTTTTCACATTGGTGCCCAGGTAACCAAAAGTGTATCAGGAGAAGATGGAACTAAACTCTAATCAGCCTTTGCCAGAGGCGACAATCTAACACTTAACGTCCATGAAATGTAACGCCGTTTTCTGAATGTTAAAATAGCCCACAGTATAGTTGGTTGACAAACGGATAATCATAAAAAGAAAACTTCCTGTAAGTTAGTACGGCTAACTGTGGAACTTAATCCAGCGCTTTTGCATGAGAGAGTGTCGAGATCCGATTTTCCTTTAGAACAAACAAAGACAAAACTTTAAGGCGCCACGTCGTTTAAATCTCTAATGCCAAAAGTTCTGGGAAAACGCGAAAAAAAAACGTATGTTTCAAAAGCTTAATCACAATAATAAAAAATAACTGACCCGCTAGTCCTTTCTATTTTAGACATGTAAGAAAGAGTTCACTATTAATCAAAAACAAGGCCACCGTTTGTGGTTCTTCACCTAAACACAAATACGTACAAAATAATTTTTGTGAAATCAAACAAATAAATTAAATTTCAGGTATTACCCAAAATTTTGTTCCGCTAGTTTAATATGTTTCATCAATATACAAGTAATTAAATTCAATACCTAAAAATTTTTTGATAAATATTTAATAACTAAATTCAGTCAAGTAATACAGAATTATAACTTATTTCAAAAACGAGCAAAATTTACAGTTATTTGTTTTGTTCTCTTTCTACGATCTGTTGAAAGGTTACACATGTTTCTTAAAAATATGAAAATTCCAAGTATCAAAATTTAACTAATTGTTTTACAAATGTTCTAAATTTTTCGTATTTTTAAATCCCAAACAAGGCAAAATCATATAGAAACAGAATTTTTATTTAAAGTGTTATTTAAACTGGTATTTTAAACTAACGAACAAACTAATATTACCATAGAAAAACCAGGTCAAACCTAGAATTCTGACAAATGTTCTAATAGGGAACTGATTTTGATAACAAAAGATTATAGGCTATTAAACTTCATCAAGCGTATTGTAAACGCCTTATCTACTTAAAATTTTAAAATATCATTTATGAAATGTCCAAATTCTGCACTTCGCCAAAGACACCGACTTCTTCAGGTGTAAACTACAGTAGACTCGTAAATAATGATTGAAGTTTAAAATGTTTATGAAATTGAGGTTTAGGTAATTCAAATATACAATATCTCGTTCAAATATAATTTTGTCTGAAATTATAACAAGGAATTTTGTAGATTAATTATTTTTCTAACGAAAACCTATTTCCATTCTTTAGAATTATCTTAGTTTCTGACCATTATTTAAATTACCACATTGTTATGTATTTTTTGTTGTTACATAGGTGCCCAGGTAACAAAAAGTGTATCAGGGGAAGATGGAACTAAACTCCAATCAGCCTTTGCCAGAGGCGACAATCTAACACTTAACGTCCCTGAAATGCACCGGGGTTCTCTAAATGTAAAAATAGCACAGGGTAATGTTGGTTGACGAACGGCTAATTATAGAAGGAAAACTTCCTGTAAGTTAATACAGCTAACCTGTGGTACTTACACCAGCGTTTTTGTATGAGAGAGTGTCGCGAGCCAATTTTGCTTTAGTACAAACAAAGATAAAACTTTAAGGCGCCATGGTGCAGAAACCGCTGATATCCGTTTGTTTCAAAAAGCTTAATCACAATAATAAAAAATAACTGCCCCGTTAGTTGTTTTTATTACAAAGCTGTAACAAAAAGTTTATTATTAATCAAAAACAAGACCACCGTTTGTGGTTCTCCACCTAAACAGAACTTCGTACAAAATAATTTTTGTGAAATCAAACAAATAACTCAGATGTTAACTTAAGTTTCCTGTATTTACCAAAATTTAGTTCCGTTAGTTTAATATGTTACATTAATATACAAGAAATTAATAACTTATTTCAAGGAGAATAAAAATATACAATTATTTGTTTTGTTCTCTTTCTCAGAGCTGTTGAAAGATTTACACATGTCTCTTAAAAATATGAAAATTTTAAGTATCAAAATTCAACTGATTGTTTGCAAATGTTCTAAGTTATTCCTATTTTTAAAGCCCAAACAAGGCAAGGTCATATTGAAAAAAATTTTTATCTAAAGTGTTGTTTAAACTGGTATTTTAAACTGACAAACAAACTAATATTGCGTTATAAGTTAGAATTCTTACGATTGTTCTAATGGAGAATTGATTTTGATAACAAAAGATTACAGATTTTTAAACTTCATCAAGCGTGTTATAAACGCCTTCTCTGCTCAAAATTTTAAAACATCTTTTATGAAATGGCCAAATTCTGCACTTCAGTAAAGACACAAACAATCTTACTACAAAAATTTAAAGCAAAGATTGACACACCCTAGGTATAACAAAATCTTAAAATTTTCATTTTAAGTAGTTCCCTATTTCAAAATGAGTACTTGTTTACGACATAGAAATGTCTTTCATCTAACAACAACCATCCGTGTTTTGTTTATATAGGAATACAAAATTTCATCTCACCAAGATCAAACGATTTTGTTACAAATTATTATCAAAGTTGATCAAAGTCCCCAAATAATTTACCGAAGTTATTACAGTTCTTAGGGATTTTTTTGAAGTATCACTAATAACAAAAGAAATAGGTTTTTATTAAATAATTATAGACGAACATACCATTGAGAGTTTCGTCTTCAACAGAATTGATGCAGACCAGGTCATAGCTTCGGTTATGATGCGTTTGGTTGATTGCACTAGTGCGCACTGGGTGTGTACTTTTTCTGCACCGTGCATGCGGTTAGTATTATACACCAACCCAGATTCGGGTTTACTTATTCGATTCGTCTGCATGCACCAAATACGTGCAGATTTATTGTGGAAGTGCAATCAATTGAACTGAATAAAAATGGCCGACTTAACCTTTCATTTAATTAAAGAGTTATTAGATAGTGGCAGTAGTTCAGAGAACGAAATTAATATTTGTTTGAAAATGGAAGATTCATAAGTACCAAAAATTACAAATTATTTAGATATTGTGGAAGAATATAGCGATGAACAGGTTATTAAATTTACATTACACTTTAATAAACAACTATTTGTATCTCAATTTTTGGAGTTTCGTAAGCAATTTCGCACGAATACTATAAAACTTCGCTTCATTATCCACATGGTGGCAAGATACCAAAGTCTCCTGAAACTCATATGCTTCTGTTTTTATGGTAATTTTGCAAACTTTATATTTTAAATTTTCTAGGTGTAAAGTTTTAGGTTTGCTGGAAATAAATGCTGCATGCGTGCCGTAGCCAGTAGATTTCGAATGGCAGAAGCAACTTTCCATGCTTGTTTTGTTCGGGTGTTAAATTACTTTATTTCAATTGCTTCAAATACAATAACATTCCCAAGTAGCCATGAAGAAAAAATAGAAATAAGTAGATGCTTTGAAGAGGTTTGTATTTTATCAACATTTAACTACAATAACTACATTCAAAATGTACTTTAGATTGCGTGCCTTTCTGGTGTAATTGTAACAATAGACGGAACATTTATTTCCATTCGAAAACCAATTCCTAAACACAAATCCACATACGTAAATCGGCATGATTTACCGTCACTAACCCTACAGGCAAGTTGCAAATAAATCTTTACACTTGTTATTAAATAATTCAATTTACAGGCTATTTGTAATGATATTTGTAATGTTTTTACAGGAATTCCTAGTAAGATACACGATGCATGAGTTTTTAAATTATCGCATATAAGCCAAACCATCCAACACATTGCAGTGACGAGTTTTATTTATTGGGAGATGCGGCATATCCATTACGCAAGTGGTTAATAACGCCATATAGAGATTACGGGAATCTAACACCTGAACAACAAAGTTTTAATAAAAAATTGGCTGCAACGAGGGTTGAAATTGAAAATACATTATGTTTATTAAAACAGAGATATCGCCAGTTAATCCTAGCAGATTTCAAGTTAGTGAACACAACAGCTAAATTTATTATAACTTGTTGTGTATCACATAATGTATGCATTAATTCTGCTGATGAGTGGAATGAGGAATACAACGATATAGAATTGGATGTTAATTTACACCAGCCGGATAATAAAGTAAAAGCAAGACAAGAAGGGGAAATAAAAAGAAACTATTTATGTGAAATTGTAAACGAGTAATATACTTTTAAAAAATGTACTACTTATATCTATATTAACTGTAACACATTACTTAATTTTCTTATTATTTCATATTTAATTAAGAATATAACTAATAATTAAATCAGTCAGCTTCTAAATTACAATTATTTTTTGTTTGTAATGATAAAAATTGTCATAAGAGCTCAATTTTTTTATTATGGGGCCTATCTGTATTTGCCTCTTTTTCCTTCTGAATTTGCAACAAGATATTTGACAGCTTAGCTGCATGCTTACTTTTTTTGGTAGATGTTTGTTAGCACTGCGTAACACCTCTGGTTGGATACTATCATCGATTTTTGATATTTTTCTCAATTTATCCTCATATTCTACAGTCTCCCTAGATGAACCTGACGTTGAGTTACTTATGGTGGCTGTCTTCTTTCATTTTAATATGGTTTTGTAGCGGTTTTCACACTGCATACCACTACGCTCTACACTTAACGCTTCTTTTAAAGAGCATGCAATGTGATCCCACATTAGTTTTTTTGTTTTAAAACTTTTCACAGGGCCAACCTGCCTAAGCGATTCTTCATATTTATCCAGAAGAAGTTTGGATTCCGCAACGATCCACTCTAGAACCTTTTGCCCTGTTGACGTAGAGGGTTGTGACTGCTCCACTAATGACTCCTTTTCCAGAACATTAGCAGTAACTAGAGCTTCTTTAGCAATAGTCATTAAATTTTCTTCGCCTAAAACAATAGCTTTTTAGTGTCTGATTACACACAGTAGGCATTTTAGCATACCATTAGTTTTTATCACTTTACATACGTATTTACCGTCCTCTGTAAGGCTGCAGTTATCCATCTGGTCTGGTCTATTAAGCTGCCTGAGCCAAATTATCAGAACACATCAAAATATATATAGGAATTATTTGCTAATTATTTGCTTTTTTTTGCTGATAGAACCAATTTTTGCTATATCTATAAAAAAGTTACAAGTGGCTAGATAGCTTAATATTAAGCTACCTAGCCAACTAAAAAAATACCTACACAAAATAAAATAAAACAAGTTGAAAATGCAAGGCATTGTCGCAACGAACTTCCAAATGTAGACTTACTTTAAAACAATTTAAAGAAATTAAAATTATTATGTTGTAATAATTATAAGTATTCAGATAAAATACAAAAACTTATAAACAACAAAAGAGACATTTTAATATATTTTATTTTATTGAATAAATATTTTAAAAGCTATATATTAGTTCTCATCAATAAGATAAGATTTTTTTTTATATGAATCTAATTATTTTCGGCAATCAAAATTTAAGTTTAAACAATGTCTATAATATTGGAATAATTGGCATGAAATGCCATAAATTGTTCAAATATGTGTCGCATATTGATTTTAAACTTATTAAAAATTTTAATTATCCCTGTAGATTTTCCCGCGGGCTCGGCGTCCCCGTGGCCCGATTTTAACTGACATCAAAACTTAAGCTCTGGACACCGAGCTGAATCGATTGATGTATCACACATTGATGTCCGACCATTAGAAAGGCCTCGGACGGACAGACAGACGGACAACAAATCGATTTCATAAACGAACGAAGTTCGTTGAAAAAATTAACAATATATAAATTATTTGCTATTTTTTGCTACCACATGCAAAAGAAAAAAAATCAAATTTTCAAATAATAAAATAAATATCAATATCTACAAAAGTAAAGTACATTAAAGAAATTAATTGCAGGTATGACTAAAGAATACTGAATACCTACGTTTTATGAATTATTTACTTTTAAAATATGCAACTCCCGAATTTTTTGCTCGCGAAATTAAACGTTCAAACGATAATAATGTTTAATTTTTCTTGTTTAATGTGTATATGAGGCGTTACTATTTAAATTACTCATCGGGAGTTTAGGAAGATATTAATTATTTTTAATTACACTCTTTTTTTGTACTGTGAAAATCCTTCGTATTTTGTAAAAAAAAATATCAGGAATGTACTTATTGATTTTGTACAAATTTTTGTATTGAAAATCCTTAAGGATATTTTGTAACAAGAAAAATATTTTCTCACAGGTTGGTTCTCTTTTTATTTTGTAACATTTTTTCTAATTAGAGTTTTTTTTTGTAAATGCATGACTAATCATTTTACGAAATTATTACAAATTATTCAAGCAAACAGAAGCTCATAGAATGTTATAAATCTAAGACGTATTGGACCTACCCAATGACGCAGACATAAATATAAAACAGCAACCGTGAGAGTGCCTAATATTTCCATGTGCCAGAAAACCCTTAACTCCCAAACACAAGTTCAAATCATACACACCGTTATAGGAAATGGGGAATTTCCTAAAATAGTAAAGATTATAAATACCTCCATCGCATAACGGAAAGGGCAATTCTATTCAATTTATTCATTCCTTCGCATTTATTCAAATTCAAATTGTTGAAGATGAGATTTTAGCTTCAGTCGACTGACAAGTACGGTGACTCTGCTGACGAACCGGATTTCAGTATTTTACGCAACGGTAATTAGATAAATTCGTGCTTACTGGTGATAAAAAGACTCTGAACGCGAAAGTGATCAGAGAAATAAATAAATTCGCGTTACATTATGAAAGTGCCTTTGAAGTATTTAATATTCCGCTAACCATAGTTGAATCGTTGATTACTGCACCTAAGTTTGTTTTTATTTGAAAAAAGGATGGTTAAACCTGATATTCGAAGCAAAAGTTGTAGGTGATAAATTTTAGCTTTCTATCTACTAAATATCTTGACGTAGATTCCGTTAGTTACACAATAATTTATTGGTATCCAGATTTTGCGCTGGTGCACGCTTAATAAGATAACTCACTATCCATCGAGCATAAACACCAGCTCAAGGTGGTTTGGCGCCACGCATGTCGAATCAGACCAATAATACATGGAGCTATCCAGGTAGGTAAAATTAGAACGTGTTAAAGTTTGTCTACCCATTAAAAAACATTGCATTTGTTTTCACACAATTCACCCCTCCCCAACGTAAGCTAGCTAGTGCAATCCGTTTTCTATTACGTTTCAGCATTTACGTAAATTTCAGTGATAAAAAGCGTCAAATTTGCATGTCAAGGTACACTTTCCGTATTTGGTAAAACAAATGAATTTCTCGTTATTTATTGGTAAAATAGTTAAAAATCTGAAAACCCCAAAATTGTAATTTTTATAATAAACTGTAAACTGATGATACGGCAACAATAATCCGGTCTGCGAATTTAATTAGTCAAAGAACAGTAATAACAAACTCTAATCAGAACCATTATTGTAAATGTAAAAACTATAACCAGACCTAAACGTAAACTTTGCTCTTCCACTAAAATACTTATAGGTTTTGGGTTATCTTAAATAGCATCAACCACGCCTACTAATCAACTTAATTGAGCAACAAACTATTCAATATGATCATTTTTGCATTATAAATTGAATTTTGATAATCCATTATTATGCAAACATTTGAAGAAAAATAAGCTACACTAAAAAATTTTTGAACCTGAGAGAATTTGCTTTAGAAGTTTCCTATTTAATACTTAAATTTTATTCAGTCGCGGCCGAATCACGACTGAAAGAATCTCACTCCTATCGAATTGATCACTTGGTGTTTATGACTTCTTTTCTCGCCTAATAATATCTTGAATCAATCCCGTGACGCTTAAAACTCCTGCACCAATTTAGTTCAACTATTGCACACAATTTTACTGGAATTCATGCCATTATAAGTCGCAAGGAAAAGGACACTAAAAGTATATTACCTCGAAATGGAACCTTTGGCAATAACTAAGTGCCCAAATGTGTAGTTTAAAAAATTTTAAAATATAAAAGTTCGTTAAACGTCAATGCTGCATGAACACCTGTAAGAATAATAATTTCGATTAATATTAATATGTATTTACTAAACATTATATTTCTGTTATACTTTGAAATAAGTTGTAAAAGTAACAAGAAAAATTGTAATTTCTTAGGATTCTGTAAACTTTTTCAGACAAAAAATGTTTTAAAAAGAATGTGATGGCGAATCTAGAATCAGGAATTTTAGAAGAAATATAACGATTCTAACGCTTATGAAGTTCGAATCACAAATAGCAGTGGAAATAAAAATGATATACCATACAAATACCTCAACCCAGAAAAGCCTTTGAGGACAAACCTACGTTATGGAACTGTATGTCACCTACAGTTGTTAAAAAATTAATTTTGAAAGCATACATGTGAAACGTTGCTCTACTTAGCTGCGAAAGATAGATCTTGGGCAAAGAAGAAAGCGGGAAAGTAAAACTATTTGAGGAGTTTCTAAAGCATTTTTTGATAGTCGCATCCTTTTTAGATAATTATACTTTATAATAGGGGACTGTTGGTATATAAAACTACTAACTAGTATTAAGTGTGACAGTTTGCGTGTATTTTTTAGGAATGACTTGGAGATATCCATTGCAAATGCTCTCGCTCTTCATTGTGGTCTTCGAATTTGCATACAATTTGAAAGACTCAATTTTGTCTACTTCTACATTGTTGAAAAACTTCTAATTTATTTCTGAACTTGATCTGCAAAATTTAACTAAAGTTGAATGCAAAACTGTTTCATAAGGAATAAATGTGCATTTCGCTCGTATAACATCTTAATCGATTATTAAAGACACTCAGTGTAACTTTAGAGACAGGATGTCAGTTGATATTTTTTCTATGTTTTCTACGTAATTCATAATAGGCCAAAGTATGTTTGGTTAAATTGTACCATTGAAACATACAAAAACAACTTTACTACCAACAAGTACGATAATATCTAATTAGAGTTATAAACAAGGTCAAGAAATGGACAATAAGTGAGAACATCCGCAATTAAATGCACAGGGATTGTAATACCAGGCTGTTTTTTAAAAACAATACAATTTTTTGGATATTTTCAAACATGTACTACATTATTGGTCATAAAAAACATTGCGTAATGAGCTTGCTAAGGTGACTGGTAGAATACTAATTTTAGACGTAAATAAGGCGTGAATCCTATATAAAGCAAACCCTCGAACAATTCATTCAGTGGTGGTTCAAAACAACAGATACTAAACAAAACCAGACGGTAAGTTTAAACTGTCGATTTATACTATAATCCAACAGCTCTTTGGCAATTTGTTAGGAAACTTGATCATACAAGATTAAGCTATTATTTAATTTAAAGCTAAGTTTGTCTTTATAAAGGTTTCGAGTTTTAGCGCCCACGTAAGTTTCAGTAATACACTTTATCATTCTTTAGTATAATCAAATTGCACATCGGTTAATTGATTCATATTTTACATGTCCTCTATTATTCTAATGCTGCTGATTATATCTCTAACTTTCTTATATTCATCTTAAACTGGAGTTTAAGTCTTTAGCAAAGACAGAACCAGCATACAGACACTAAATTAGCTTATCATATTTCTTTATGTAGGCAAATTATAGCTGATATTATTGTTATTTGAACTTGAAAATGCCTAATTATCTTAATTACCAAGACTTCTAATAATTACTGTTACTATCCGTTAATAGAATTTAAAATCCTATATCGAATTAGAGGTTTAAGTGACTACTTGTGTATGTCTAGATCAAAGTAGATTAACCTATCGCAAAGTTAAATATAGATGCCTACGTAAATTGAACTAAAAAGGGAAAACAAACAATACTGAAATGCAACTTTCTTTAAAGGTGAAGAATTCAAACCCTAGAACAAGATGAAAACAGTACTGTTCATCGCATTCCTTGGGTTGTTGGCAGTATTCCAAGTCCGTAAGTATAATGTTTTTTTTTGTAAAAACGGTGTGTACTTATATATCTTCAATCTAAGAAGGGTTATCACAATCAACTGAGAAGTAATTATTTCTTAATACACAAAAATGTATGTATAATAATACTTTGAATAAGGGTTAATTACAATGGGTAAATTTTAAATTTGCTTCTAGTAAATTTGCTTCTAAAAGATATTAATCACCGATAACTTTTTACATGTTTCTCAATAATAATTGCATTTATCATAAGAAATACGAATAAAAGTTAATAGCTTTAAAACTATGTATTTACAATACTATACAAATTGCAAGTATTTGTGAGTAGTCTGCCTTCCCAGTAAATTAAAATATACCGACTTTCTTTAGGGTTGAATTCAAAAAGGAGCTTTTATAGTTCCGCTCTGCCAGGGAATTGCTATAATCTAAATTATGAAACAATATCAGGCTAAAATTAAGCAAAATGATAAAAATTGACATTTTTCCAACTGCACAATAATATTATTTTTTGCTTTAACCTTATTTTAGTTTTTAACAACATAGATATTGGCGCTCATAAATAAATATGAAATTTTTTATTCATGTTATTTAATCAATATTTAATTGTAGAATGTTCTGTTTCTTCCTTCGCAAATGTCAGCAATTGCTTTTTGATTTTTATAGAGTTTAGTTTAAATTTCATAGATCTACTGTTTGGTTGCCATAATCGTCGATGCACTTTAACTATTTGATATTGCGAGAGTTAAGGATAATGCAGAAAATATAGTGCAAATTCAGTTTCCCTAAATTTATTCACAATATAATACCCTGTAGACGAAAAGTTCATCAAAATTTTAAGAACACATAAAACGAAAAATCTTATAACATCTACTAGTTATAAAACGGATGGCATTATTTTGACACAGTAACAATATAATAGGTTTACTCTTCTAGAAATGATTTCTAAAAGCTGCTTGGGCATGTTTCTGTACAATACAGGTACTTTGTCGCAGATACAATCCACGCGTGTCTGCTAATGATTTTAACATCTTTTACAGCAAAAGGGCAAAGTTTGGTATTCATATTATCAGTTCGTTAATAAATACAAAGAATTCAAAACTTTCTCATTTGTTATAATTTCTTGAATCTGAATGTATCTGTATTGCAGTTCATTTTAATACGTTTCCCATTAATTACAATATTTTGTATGTAGCCATCCGATTATGTTACACATATTACTTTCACTTAAGACATCCCTCTGTATGGCGTATATTTTTTTTATCAGGAGTAAAATTTGTAAATTAAGTCACACTTATAAATATTAACTCTTTGACGGTGTTCAATTTTTAAGTAAGTTGATCACAATCGATAATAAACTTTGATTATTTAAATGATAGCTTCTTAAAAATGCAGCTCTCGGCGAGACATTATTATGTCCTCTTCGTATAAAACTGAAACAATTGACGACTATTAATTTTTGCAGATGCCGCACGCCATAAGTCAGCCAGTAGAACGTCGCTAACACCGCCAACCCCACCATGTCCAGCAGTATGTCCATGTCCAGGTATGTATATCTGCTTTTATCATTAATATAGATAAAACTTAATAACGGCGTTAGCTTTAAAAGATGTTTATTGGACGTTTAACTTTTTTTTCAAAATTACTGTGGACAAGGTATTTTCTTCTGAACTACATCAACCAATTTACTGAAACAACCTGCTTGGCAAAGCTTTGAAATAGATTTACAACTTTAATCTTAAGCTACACTTTATTTAGTTATTAACTAAACCGTTCGGATTTCCATTGGTGTTCCTACGACTTTCACAAGTATTAACTCGGTAGCGACTTCCATTTTAAAGTTAATATGCAGATTTTCTTGTCGGCGCTTCACGATTCATTAATGCAATTTGTATCAAGTACCAAACACCTTTAAAAGTGATACAATGGTCAAAGTTTAATCACAATAGAAATAAAACGGTCACTCACCTGTATTTCTTAACATCTAAGAATCCTTGTTGTTTTTGTGTGGGTAGGCTACACCATTATTGACTCCAAATATTATCCGTCCATCCCCTTCTCCCCTCGTAGCGGAATGATAGGAACAATCAGGTATGAGGAACGATAAAAGGTAAGATACCGGAACCTATATGCCTGCAAAGCGAAAAGACACACCACAACCCAGATAGATGTTCTTGGCTTGAAGGCTCGTGGCTTAATGACGTCGTATCATACCGCGCGCACTTGCGCCATTCATTTCCCGCAGGCGCGATCCGAGGACGACGAAAATATTAGAAATATTTGTGGGGATTTATTTACATATTTAAAAAATCTACATTGCCAAATTTGGAATGTAACAACTTATAAAGATTACTAAGTCCACAATGTTTGAATTGTACTGAACAAAAAGAAATGTGACAGATTACAGATTCTCTGAATAAAATTGTAAGAGCATGTAATAGAATATTATGGTTATAGAATTTTCTTACATCCAACGTGTTTACTTTGATTGATAGCATGTTTAGGTGGCTCTTCGTTATATGCAGCACTGGCCTTTACGAATTAAATTTGTAAGAAAGATTTTATCGACACAGCTAGGGTTTGTTTGTGAGTGGTTTAGCCTGCTATAAAAGGTATCATTGAAGGCTTAAATTGTTATATAAAGAGAACATAACCTTCCACCGCTTCATAAGTGAATATGCTTTCTAAATGAGAGCATCACTATTAAATAAGCATCTCATCAACAGAAGCTGTTGTTATTATTTTGTAAAAATATAAAAAAAAATGTATGCACAAAAGGCAGTAATATTCATACCCTTGGGGTTATAATTAATTTTGTTTTGAAAGAATGCAAATAATGAATTTTTCTTTTTAGGGGATGTGCCTTGCAAAGCTTTAGGACTAGACGTTCCACTAACGGCTTGCAGACCAGATTGCCATTTATTACAGCTAGGAGAAGGAGTATGCAGTGGTACTTTAAAATGCTGCCTTTTACAAACGCCAAACTGAGATTGGTTTTGTTCAAACGGACATGAAAAACATACACATGCAATACTTACATGTTACTAATGCACTAATAAACTGCAGTTTGATGTATTTACAGTTGTTTACTTCAAAATAACGCTAAAAAAGGTTTACACGGAAATGAAAAAAAAAAGAACTAATAAACAGCATTACTGCATGTCACGCAAGTCATACTTCTCTCAATCATTTATTCGTGCATATTTCGTTTCTTGCTTTTAGTAATAAATAAACTCCTTTTGTATCTTTACAGAATGCTTCAGTTTTGACATTGGCATCGTTTCGATAAAGTCAAAGCCCAAGATTCCAAATCTAGTGACGGTTTCGACTTTGGGATTAACCCTCGCCGCACCAGACTCAACGATATCCACCCTAAAAATGTTTCATACTTAATTCTAATATTTCGCAAAAGTCAAAGCTTTAGACTGCATTTCTAGTATTATTTTTTAACCTACGGTAACACCCACCCCACTAAAAGATAGAAAGTGTAACCACATACGAACTGGAAGTATACTGCTTTTACGAGGTAAGTATTTCAATGTTGAACTCCATTTGCAAAGAAAATTAAATATACGATGCATAGTCTTTGTGTTAAACGATTATGTAACACAAACCTGTTTATTAAGCTATGTTTATCCACAGTAAAAGCTAAGAAAGGTACATTGCATTTTAATACTATTAATGTCCTATGAACATTCTTGTGTAAATAGAATTTGCCGATCGAATGCAAATAAATTTTTTAAGAAAAAAATTTCTTTTTTTATGCATGTTTAGAATTTTTTGCATCCTTCCAACAAAAGATAAACTTTTAATAATATTTATATCTACACTTTTATTTTATACCTTTTTCTATTACTAATCCTTTGATAGTGTTTTCCATTTACTGTTTTGTATTTGGTCCTATATAAACTTGATTTTCGCAAATATATACAGAAAACTGCATTGAATGGAAAACATGTTGTATAGTCGAAATCAAGAAAGAATGAATGCACGTCATAGGTTTCTGAATTAAAAAACGACAATACTTTCAAATCTTATGCATTAGGTATATTCCGATAGATCCTTTAAAAGTATGTCGCTTTCTGATTCAGAAACCTATGACGTGCATTCATTCTTTCCTAATTTCGACTATAAATGACTTGATCTATGTTGGAACTTTTGGAATTACTGTATTATACAAACTGCGGTTTAAAAATATCCTCTTTGTTATAATTCAATGAATTTGAAGCCATACTTCGATATTGTAAAAAAAACAAGTGCTCAAAAACGAAACTATTTCGAAATTAAAGAAATTCAGGAAAACTACATACACAAATAGAAGACATGGTTTCTGCAATTGAGTAGACATCTTCATACACCTACGAGAACTAAAACGTTGTGGAAAGTCTGTACAAACGATTGGAGCTGTATGGCGAAGGAAGCATCGAATAACTATATTACTTATTTGTATCGGAACGATTATATTAAATTAGTTGATCGATTACGTACTTTAGTTATCTCTCAGACTAAGAATTGCCAGAGACAAAGTGATCCGATGAAGGTTAACTATTCACAGGCACTAGTGAATCTCACGTTTAGCCAACACTTTTACGTTTATTGAGTTTGCTGTTAATTAGTTGTTAGTTGTTAGTATAGTACAAATCACGAAAGAATGAATTTACGTCATAGATTGCTAAATTACAAAACCGACATACTTTTAAATCTTATGCATTAAGTATATTCTATAGATCCTTTAAAGGTATGTATGTTTTTAACTCAGAAAACTATGACGTAAATTCATTCTTTCGTGATTTGTACTATATGTAAAGACCATCTAGCTTTAAATAACTAGGTCACCAGTTTAAACCCAACGAATAATATACTAAATTAGTGTAACTCAAAACCATTTATTATAATCAAGGATACAAATGATTTGATACCTTATTGTAAATTTCTACATAATACAAAACAATAATATATAGTAGACATTTTTATATTGAACAATAACGACCACCGTGCGTATTTCAGCACTTATTCATCCGGCATTCTACATTGCTGACTGTTAACCTGTCTGGAGGTTTCTTACCCTTAACAACAGCGGAACGTCGGAGTACGGCATGGGCACCTCCCACACTAGGCTGAGGTTTCTCGCTATACGTTGTAAGAACATATTGCACAACTTAATTTATCGCTAAGGAATTAGTAAGTTTCAATTTGTTTTAAAATCATCGCTCTTTTGATACTGACATAGACATCACCACTAAAATTTTACATAATATTACTGTTTCGTTAAACGTTTCTTATAAGCAATATTCTAGAATAACATTTAAGTGCCGAACTACCGGAAAAGGTAAGGCCTTTTGCTTTTATACAAAATTGCTCATCTTCGGCTTACCTCTACTGACTCTCGGCTCCACCTGTATTCATAGAGTAAAACATTTTGAGGGTTTCTTCACATTTTTGCTCAAATTTTGGCTACTAGATGGCTGGTAAACCTAAAATCGCTACTAAAACTCTAAAAGTTTTACTGCTTCCATTTCGCACAGAGTTATCGTTGTCTTTTTGATTTCTTTGTAGAAACTCTGCACTTTCCATATCATTAGCGTCGTAATTTTTTTTGCATATATGCTCATATATGGTTGTGATTAGTTTCTCAAATTTTTCCAAACCCAGCTGGATTTTCAAAAGATGAATATTTTTTTTTATTGTAATATACTAAGAATTATGTCAGCATAGAACATTTTTTTGTGAAAAGCGTCAGCCTATACATAATATTTTCGTCTGTTAACAGTCCTATGTAGCAACCAGCTTGATGAATCGTGCCTTTGTTGAAGATATACTGTCTATTTTCGAGTTTTATATCCTATTTATAAGCTCTACCTTCCAACGTTCCAATTGGCGTGCATCGCGTGTTTATTGATAAGCGTTCGTAATTTCCACCTATCTCTGTAGAACCTTGGGATTTCTCAAATTCCCTGTTTCAATTGTTGTACCTTCATTTAATTCCGCACATCCACGTTCAATATATCATAGCATTTTCCTAGAATTTGTAACGTTCCGTTTGTATAACTATTCATTATATTATAATCGTTTAGCAAGCGTAGTAAATAACGCACTTCTTATATTAATTTTAAAGCAGGCGAGGAATTGACATTAAGTAACGTCAGTTTCTTTTTTGTTTTTTTTTAAAGAGTATGTCAAGTTGGGTTCTATGGTGCGGGTGTGTTAATTTAACTGTTGTAGGTCTACTCATTGTCCACTTTTATTTGCCGTTATCTATATCCATATATATAGAATACAAATTCATATTGGGAATTTCTAATTTGGACAAAAAAGAAAGGACCTTAAATTACGTATGCCGTAAGCCGTAATTGTCCAATTCACTTGGGAACAGCACACACCCCGTAATGACGCTTGTTAGCAGTTTATTAAAACGTAAACGACTCCTACTCATTATGTACAGTGGCTTGATTTACCCCACAAGGTAAGCGTTGAACTGTTACTATTTTTACTGAGTGATCATACTAGTTCCTCACGTTGGCACTGAACTATTTCGTTCCCCAAAACTATAAGTTGTTGTTGTCAACCTGTGTCAGTGGAGCCAAAATTAGAGAAGTGCGCTTTGTCGTATATCCACTCTATCCTCGCTGCCCCGGCGGCCACGTGGAATAGAAATAGATGTGTGCGCACTGTTAGCATTTACAACTGTAAAGCTACGAGCATTTTAAGATAATATAACCGTGGTGTAATTTGTCCCGTGAACGCAAGTTCATAACATTTGTAAAGCCAACCTATTCAAATAGTCCTACGTTTAGTATCCACCTAGATACAGCAGGTTTTGCATGCACCCGGCTTAGAGCGCATGATACTTCGGGTTTCAGTTCATACCCTACGTCGTCAAATTGGTTAGCCGCATCAGCGTGAGATCCAGGTGCATCCATTCATACTTTGTTTAAAAATATAAGTTGTACATAAGAGTTTATTTTGATAGCTCTGGCCAGTGCGAACGTCGATTTAGTAGTAAGTTATTGTTTATATTTGTTGCATTTAAGGCGTACTAATAGGCGCCGTATGTTTGTTCAAATGTACATATCTGTATCAATTAATGTAATCCTTACAGCTATGTGTAGAAATAGAGCCAGTAACCGAAGATAAGGTGTATCATTTCTCTTAAGATTGCATGTGCAAGTAGGGCAAATCAGAGCATTCTACACTGTGAGTTTCTCTTTATTTTTCTTTTATTATTATTACCAAGTGCTAAAAAGCTTTCGCGACCAGTAACGAGATTCTTATAATTATAGCTAGCATAGTGTCATTACTGGTGGTGCCCACCCGATTTTGTTATCGTTAAAACCTATCTCTAGTCTATACTGTTTACCGCTTACTACGGATTAGGGCTGTTAGACACCCAAACTACGACTTGTGTCAGACCCACCCCTCGCCGACTAGAGCTAGTCAACTTAAGGATATCAATCCTTTTGTCCCCTGGTGTTGTAGTGTCAAACAGGCCCGTAACAAATTTCTAAATATCCACTGCAATTTTGTCACGTATTTAATATTTGTGTCGTTTATAGTTCAAGACTTATCGTATAGCGAACCGTCTGATATTTATTGTTTGTTATTTGAAATGTGTTGGATTTTCATGTAAAAATAATATTACTAGTCACGTATTCAATTTCTAATAATGACGTATTAGAATGCGTTTACTTATTCATGCGTTCAAATACTATATTTTTTCTTTTGGTACTCGAGCCTACAAGATTTATTTGTTTCTTCTTCACAAGTAAACTACAGTAGGCTCTTTGTATATAACGATTTAAGTTAAAAAAATTTATGAAATTAAGGTTTAGGTAATTCAAATATGCAATATCTCGTTCAAATATAATTTTGTTTGCAATTATAACAAAGATTGTTGTTATGTACACCTTCCGATGGTGTACTAAACCTTACGCTATTTTGTTTAATTATTCATTCAAATACATTCTGCTTTCAATACTCAAACACTATCCTGTGTATTAGACATTCCTACAACAAGTACGCTTTATTACAATTTCATTTAAATCTATTTGCTACGAAATGAAAAGTTCTTCTATAATCTAAATAGTCGGTACCTTGTTTGAGGTATCCGGTGGCTTGATACATATCACTATAGCGTATAATTACTTCTTATACTATCCAATCCTAAAGATTCGTTGAAATAATGGATCGTACTTATTCGATAAAGTTTTGTTTCAAGTTTCTATTTAACACATGCGTTTGATAACGCTGGGATTGGATTAAATTCTTGCTATAAAAGAGTTCATTATTTTAATTCTTTTCTGCAGCTTTACGACAACGAATATTTGCACACCATTGTGCGGTACGTACTTTTAGTTTTAAGGAAATGTACTTTTCTTCGCAAAGCAATAGATTTGGGTTAGATTTTGTTGTTTGTTCTTGTTCTAGTTTTGGGTATTGGAAAACGATCCCACTTCTCTCCAGACCGGCTGAATACCGTATGGTGACAACTGTATCAGGGTTGTTTATAACGATTGAGTTTCACCCGTGCTACCTAAAAACCTTTTATTTTCTTATATGCTTTGTGAGATATTATACGGCTTAGGTACAATGTTGTAACCTAGTCCGTGTAGAAGAATGCATTCTTGCAGCAACAGCTTACCTGTAATTGTGATCAATATGTAAGTAAACCCTTTCGTTTTCTTTCTATTAATAGTTAAACTATTTGAATATTAAAACTTTAATAATAGTAAATTTAGCAGGACCGAAGGCAGTTCAATCCCAATTTGGCTTAAATTGTTCAACGTGCATGTGAGATGTCATATAATATTACTTTATAGAGAATGTAGAAAAGTATTAATTACTTTTTCTTGCAAACTTTTTTTTCTTGTTGGGACGTGGATTTGACTCCTTAACGTATTTATAGAGAATGTAGAAAGGTATTATTTATTTTGGGTTACATTAATTTTATTTTTTGGTACTGTGAAAACTTTTATGGATATTTTGGAGAAATCAAGTGTTCCGCGAAGGTTGGCTTTTCTTGTATTTTGTAATATATTTTTCTAATTAGAAGCTTTTTTTTATTAAATGGTTCTTTTGTTATGAGTTTGTGTGTTTTTTTTTTATTTCAGACACTTTATTTTCAACTTTGTATTTGGTAAAATTCCGCCTACTCGCCGATTGAGCCCGATCATTCTTTCCTTGTCGCTGCCGGTTACGTCTATATATGTAACATATTTTGCTAACGAAAACCTATTTCCATTCTTTAGCATTACCTTAGTTTCTGATCATTATTTAAATTATCACATTGTTATGTATTTTTTGTTTTCACATGGGTGCTCAGGTAACCAAAAGTGTATCAGGAGAAGATGGAACTAAACTCTAATCAACCTTTGCCAGAGGCGACAATCTAACACTTAACGTCCATGAAATGCAACGCGGTTTTCTGAATGTTAAAATAGCCCACAGTATAGTTGGTTGACAAACGGATAATCATAAAAAGAAAACTTCCTGTAAGTTAGTACAGCTAACTGTAGAACTTAATCTAGCGCTTTTTGCAGGAAAGAGTGTCGAGAACCGATTTTGCTTTAATACAAACAAAGACAAAACTTTAAGACGCCACTTCGTTTGAATCTCTAATACGAAAAGTTCCCAAAAAACGAAAAAAAACCTAATGTTTCAAAAAGCTTAATTACAATAATAAAAAATAACTGCCCGTTATTCCTTTCTATTTCAGACCTGTAAGAAAGAGTTTACCTTTAATCAAAAACAAGACCACCGTTTGTGGTTCTCCACTTAAACACAAATACGTACAAAATAATTTTTGTGAAATCAAACAAATAAATTAAGTTTCAGGTATTAACCAAAATTTAGTTCCGCTAGTTTAATATGTTACATTAATGTACAAGAAATTAAATTCATTATCTAAAGTAATACTGAGTTATAGCTTATTTCAAAGAGGAGCTAAATTTACAATTATTTGTTTTGTTCTCTTTCTCAGATCTGTTAAAAGATAAAACATGTTTCTCAAAAATATAAAAACTGCAAACATCAAAATTTAACTAATTGTTTTCTTATTTTTAAAGCCCAAACAAGGCAAGGTCATACATATTAAGACAAAATTTTTATTTGAAGTGTTGTTTAAACTGGTATCATAAACTAAGAAACAAGCTAATATTACGTTAGAAAAAACTAGGTCAAAGTTAGAATTCTTACAAATGTTCTAAGAGAGAATTGATTTTGATAACAAAAGATTATAGGTTCTTAAACTTCATCTAGCGTGTTATGAACCCCTTATCTGCTCAAAAATTTTAAAACATCATTTATGAAATGCTCAAATTCTGCACTTCGGCAAAGACACCAACAATCTTACTACAAAAATTTAAAGCAAACATTGACTCTTACCCTAGGTATAGCAAAATGTTAAAATTATCTTTAAAGTAGTTACCCTAAGTCAAAATGAGTATTTCTTTACGACATGGAAATGTCTTTCATCTAACAGCAACCATCAGTGTTTTGTTTATATAGGAATACAAATTTCATCTCACCAAAATCAAACGATTCTGCAACAAATTATTGTCAAAGTTGATCAAAGTTATCAAATAATTTATCGAAGTTATTAGAGTTCTTAGGTATTTTTAAAGTTGCACTAATAACCAAAGAAATAAATTAAAATAATTAAGTTTTGTACCGCTCATTATTCTCTAGTATTTCTATACCACATACTTTGACCTATTTAAAGGCTGTTCTAATATATAGTAACGTTCATGACGATAAAATCGAAGAGTATATCAAGCTTGTTTCACATTGCATGTCCCAAAACAATTTTCAATTTAAAAACAAATTATACGAGCAACATGAAGGGACTGCAATGGAAAACAGCCTTTCACCATTCATTTGTATATGTCGCGCTTTGAAACTGAGTTTAAAGAAAACTCCAAATACTTCCCAAAAATATGGATAAGGTATGTGGATGATACTGTTGCCGTTTTTGATACTTCAAAATCAAATGTTGATGATTTCCTTATTGAATTAAATTCAAAAGTTAAAAGCATAAAATTCACATACGAACTAAAGAATAATGAGCAATTGTTATTCTTAGATACAATAGGGAATAGAAACGATAATAAACTAGAATTTCATATTTATGGAAAAGTAACTAATGTGAATCGTTTTATTTTATCTTCCTCCAACCACAGTTTACAACATAAACTGGCGTTCAATTTTTTGGTGAACGGATTAATTAATTTTCCCTTAAATGGCGACAAGTTTAATAAGGAGCTTGCATTTATTAGACAACTAGCAATTCACAATGGTTTCTCTGCAGCTATTGTGGATAATATTCTTAGACAATGTAAGAATAGAAATAACATCCGCAAATCAACAATTTTGCAACCTAGCACCACCAGTAAACTAGTCAAATTCGTCAAACTTCCTTTTCGCAATACCACTACGGGTTTAATAAAATATTTAAACAATTCAATTTTAAAATTCCTTATAATAATAATAAAATTAGAGATTTGTTAGGTAACCCAAAAGACAAAGTGGACAAGTTGCAAAAGTCAGGGATTTATGAGATTAACTGTTCGGGACCAGGATGTTCTCAAAACTATGTTAGTCAGACTAAGAGAAATGCTACAACTAGATTTAAAGAGCACATTGCCTATTTCAAATATGGTAAATATGAAAGATCTCAAGTCGCCACATATTTCTGAAACCAACCACATGGTTAAACTAGAGGACGTCAGACTGTTAAAGGTGGTGCCAACATATTGCTCCCTAAATGTATATGAATCAATCAAAATAGTTAGACATAAAGACCCTTCTGAAATACTGACAAAGGTTCAATAGCGTCATCTGGATTGCTTTCTTTATTAATTTAACAACCAATGGGAACGCATGATTAACTTTGGTTCCGCTTGAGCAATATAATTCTAGTATAAATTAAATGGTTTTGTTTATGAATGTAGCAATTTTCTTTGTTTTGTAGATATTACTAACCCACTTGGTGAATAAAATATCCTCAGGTGTTCAAAACAAAATTTAGTAAATTGTTTGTTAGAAAGGATCACTTCAGCTTACGTGTGAGGAGAATATCCTCAATAAAGTTTCCTGAACAATTTTTAATGTTTTGTATTTCGTGTTTTACTGATGATGATGACCACATAGTACTGGAAATACGTATTTAGTGTCTAAGAATAATTTTTGTGGTAAAAGGGTATTAATTATTTTAATTTGTATTGTGCCACAGTGTCCTAATTTAAAATTAACAAAAGAAATAGATTTTTATTAAATAATTATAGACTAACATACCATTGCGGAGTTTCGTCTAGAACATAATTGATGCAGACCAGGTCATTGCTTCAGTTAGACTAACCGAACCTCCGCTTTTATGCTATTAGCTTATTTTCGTCGGGCATGTTGTCGCGTGCAAAGACAGCACGAAAGTCCACGTACGTATGGAAGTCAAACATCATCAAACTTGTTACATACGCATAAGAACACATTTAATAAATCTTAGAGTTTTCAAACACCTAATATTATCCAGCAAAAATAAATACCAATTATACAACCTCGAGCAATCATAATAGGAATTTATTGTGGATAGTTAAGTAGTATTACGTTGAAATAATTATTTTAAAACAAAACTAAACTCAGAATGTATCATCATAGTAAATTATAAAGAGTTATGATAAGCGGAATTTATTTCTGTTACAACATATTCTGACTATCATCTAAAGTATCTCAATTTTTGACCATCATTTAAAGTTCTATAAAAATTTTTATAAGTAT
Source organism: Platerodrilus igneus (assembly GCA_036346225.1). Classification (NCBI taxonomy): domain Eukaryota; kingdom Metazoa; phylum Arthropoda; class Insecta; order Coleoptera; family Lycidae; genus Platerodrilus; species Platerodrilus igneus. The sequence goes on along the minus strand of JARFIW010001604.1, from coordinate 121,799 downwards.
CAGTTAAATCAATTTTTGACTCTTACGTTTGTTAAACAGTTTCTGTATTATATTGAAAATTATACATTTTAATGGCACGAACCTATTTTTTGATATTCAATTAATTTGTATATTTTGTTTTATTCACACTGATAAACTAAATATTATATTTTTTGTTTTATGTATTCTCCAATTTTATGCGTTTTTGGCGTTTTAAGAATTTACCACGTTATGGGTGTTTTATAAGTTTCATGTGTTTTATTAGTTCCATGTGTTTTTACGATTTGCGCTTTTGATGCCCCTACAACTATGATTCAATGAGTAAACCCAATTTCTGTGGAAGACGTTTTCCCACCAAACGGAAGGCAACCAAGCAAACATCGCATTTTGCATTGCCGTCCTAATCTGATTATTGCCAATATAAGTGTCTTTGCAAACTATTTTTCACCTTTAACACCATAAACGTTTATTCAATTTAAGCCTGGTAACTTCGTTAATTATTATCTTTATTTCATATTTTTTCTCATATGGTAAGTTACTAAAATAGCATCACTAGGAAGCTCATATTTGCTTGATTTTGGTTCTACTTTATAATACAAATACAAAATATTGAATTTACTAAACCACGCACAAGTCACTACTAAAAAAAAGCTTATCTATGTTTATGAAAATAAACATAATGGAGTAGCAGAGAATTTTTAAACGCAATTCGATTAGACTAAGATTCAGAAACTTAAATAATTACCACGGAACCAATGGAATAACTGTGAACCTCCAAATCATGCAAATAATTTAAGCAGGAACATGGTTTATGTTTTCTCCAATACATGATGTGATACTTGTGTTAAATCAAGGTGCACGAAATCGTTAGCTTTATTCTTCTGCAGCTGTCTTTATTATATCATTAAAATAATAATATCATATATCAGATTTTGCGGAATACTCAGAGTAAGTAGTTTTAGCTTGCTGCTTTTTCAGTTGCTATTCTATCTATTCTATCTATACAACTTGTATGTGATAACACGTTTCCAGTTACAAACGGTCAAGGTTAATCTCTTATGTGGGTCTATACTTTTGGCCTCAAGGGTTCATAACGTAAATCTTAGTTAGCTACCACACCACCCCACCAAGTGCAAGTAGTTCCCAAACTACCAATTCCGCTAATAATTCGTTTAGTTCTACGTTGCTTTCGAATTGCTCCGCTATACACTCGCAGCTTATTGGGATGAGGTGTCCGCTTTTGGGCGCAGAAAACAAACCATTAGTACTGGGTTTGAAATAATACATACACATGTTTTAGCAGTTTTGAAAAAATTATACGTTATACGTACACAGTATGTTGTGGTGGGAATTTTCGATTTTGACGTGAAACGAGTGTGGTTCTAGGTTAAAGGAGCACAAGAAATAAAATCTGAGCCTTTTGGTTTAACGAAATCTTATGACCTATACTCATATATTTTGGACGTGGAGTTGTCGGAGTGTTAGTTAATCCTTGGTGAAAAAAATCACCATATTTCAAATCGTAATTTTCGACTGGTAGATTGCAAGATCAGAACATGCTAATATGACGGTTTTTATTATTAGGGTGGGACGATGGTTGTTTTCAGATAAAAAGGAAACTAGAAATTTAATTAAAGCCTATTGTTTTTGAGCAATGAATGTTCAGTTTCGAACTTGAACATACCAGGGTTAGTTTTTGTGGATCAGTGATGCTTTTGAAGACAAATATAATGTCAAAAAATAAATTTTCAGAAAAATCTTTTATGAAGGTCTCAAACGCTTTTATTTTATTTCTAGAAATTAGAACTAAGAAAACCCTTCATACAAGCGTTGATAAACATGTGATGTGGAAAGGTTTGATGTTTATTATCCATATAGTAACGCTGTCTGATTATTCTTCCTATTATGGTTGAAAATGTTAAACATTAATTGGAGTAAACAATTTAAAATATCTTAATTAACTTGCAGTTTATTAATGCATTATTAACATAAATGATCACATCCGACTACTTTCAAAATTAGTGTTTTTCTTCAAAACAACCCTAATTTGGTGTCTGCAAAAGACAACACTTTAAAGTACCACTGCATACTCCTACTCCTAGTTGTAACAAATGGCAGTCTGGTCTGCACGCCGTTAGTGGAACGTCTATACTTAAGGCTTTACACGGCACATCCCCTAAAAAGTGAAATTGATTAATGGTGTAGTACTAAAAAGAAAAACAAAAATCATTCAAAGTTTGGCTACTATTGTCTTTAACGATCACGGCCTTTGTGGTTAGGGAATTTTAGATCGAACTTCACTATGGACAAGTCTTCTAAAAATTATGTATTTCGGGTATTGCGCAAACGCTAAAAATGTGTAGCTGTAAATACAAATAGCTTTATCTTTAAAGCCCTATATCGAAATTTGAAATAATTTGTTACTGGCAGGCCGAGAAGCATCTAAGCCAGAACACAAGAAATACTTAGCTAGGAAATTTAGTGTTTTGTTGAACACCTACCATTCTACAGTAGATACGGTAGATGAGATCAACGATTACATATGACAATCTTTCTTTAAAAATTATTATGATTTTATCTAGGCTCTGTAATGTGCAATAGGTGTTTCCTTTTTTTAGGACTATTCGTAGATATAGTAAGTAGCATATTTAAAATATAATTTCCATTTTTAAATTTGGAAGGCTATTTATACTAGTAATAGATTGAAATGTTTCAATATAATAAATAGCTGTATAGTTAGTATCAATAAAAGCAGTGGAAACAACAATGGACATGCGAAAAACTCTTTGGTAGTATTTGAATTGCATTCAGCTTAATGCTGAAGACGTTAATCCATTTCATAGCTTTTGCCCTGAATTATAGTAAGGTGTCACTCAAAAAAGCAAATTGCAGTTGTATAAGGGATAACCGTCCTTGGTAATTGTGAAGAAAAATGCAAAGCCAATAAGGATACTTGTATATTAAAGATTAAACAAAATATACATACCTGGACATGGGCATGTTGATGGACATGGTGGAGGTGGTGTTGGTGATGTTCTACCAGCTGACTTTTGTCGTGCAGCATCTGCAAAAATTTGATAGTTATAAAATTCTTAAACTTTATAGCAGGAAGAAATGAAAACATTTCTTTCACTGCCGCACTTTTAACAAGTTTCTGTTTGATTATCAAAAATTATTATGAATTCTGATTATGTAACCTAAAAATTAAACTCAAAATACATATGTTTCTTCCCGTGGATGGACGATGAAGTAGTCACAATTGCGAAATTCTAATTAGAAAGAAGAAGAATAGCTTTTTTTTATTTTTCGAGATCTATTTGTTTATACTACTCAAGCGTTACTAAAGACCATTTTTACTTACGGACTTGAAATACTGCCAACAAGCCAAGGAAGGCGATGATCAGTACTGATTTCATCTTGAACTTGGAACTGGATACTATACCCTTAAAAGAAATTATATCTCAGTTTTGTTTGCGCTTATAGCTTTAACTCAAATTACTTAGTCTTCTATATTCAGTTGAGCGATAAACTAATGCAGTTTTTGTTAGATTTTTTACAGGCTGTTCTTATATCTACAGATTTTGAAAAGAAATTACAGTTAAAAAAATAATAAATAACTAGTTTCTTAAGTCTTGATAGTAAGGTATTACAAATTTCAAATAATGATAATTTCAACTGTAAATCGTATTCAAACGCTACCTTGCTGGTCAATATAACAAAATGAACACTTAAAACAAAATGCTATTAAACTAAAATGCGTTGCAGAATTTAGAGAATTGAATTATAAATTAGTACGAGTTTACCTATGTTTTAGTACAATCTGATCTTCAAGTTGGCAAAAATTGCTTTATTTTCTTGGTGTTAAAGTAAATACAACTGAAGCATTTAACAACGCAAAAATACGAAATTTTTTATGGAGGTGACTTTCACACTAAACTAAAGAATTCTTCGAATCTATAGGATAGTTTCAATATTACAAGTTCAAACGAGTTGTTATAAAATAGTAAAAGCTGATATAATTTAACTTACCGTTTGGTTTGGTTTGGAATTTATTGTGTTGGACCACCAATGAATCAACTGATTGAGGTTCTGCTTTATATAGGATGCACACCTTATCCACATTTGAAAATTATCATTCTTACAAGCAACTTAACAATCGTTTTGCGTAATATTATTTATGATCAATTAATGTACAAGTCGAAAAACACAAAAACAAAGAGATTTGCATAACACTACGCAATGTTTGAACGACTATTTTACATTTTTTTTAAGTTGCTTGCGCACTTAACGACTGATGCCCTCCCTAATCAATCTTTTCTGATCTTGTTACATAATTCTAATTACAAGTTATTGTATTTGTTTATAGTTAAATTGTTTTTTGTTATTTTGTTATTTTGAAAATTAAATTCGGAAGTAAACACATAATGGTTAATAATTCATTAAAGAGGTAGGCAAAATTTGTTCTTTCAAATTGTATGTAATTTCATAGACGACAGTGAACAGAGAAACAATTTGAAGTTAACATATTTAGGAACTACTTAAAAGGGCACGCAAGATATCTCCTCCGAGAACTTTTTTATTTGCCTTTCAGGGTCAATTGGTTGATACATACAGTAAGCAAATTATGAAAGCTACCGATGCAATAATTAACATAAATACTATCGTTTATTCCGATCTCCAAGTTGAGTTGCTGTGGCTACCGTGAATAGTTACTTTAAACTCCAAAACAATCTCTACATACGTATATTTCATTCCAGTGCATATATAGTTGATACTTCATTTATCGGTTATATTTAATGCCGTCCTCTTTGTCATCGTTAAACATTGCTTCATCTCTTAAAATATTTTGTACTAGTGTTCCTATATTTATACAAACGCTTTAATTTATCAGTTTTTGTTATCGCCAATGGTTCACTTTTCTCACCTGTGTAGGACAACGTTTCAATTAGGGCTTTTAAAAATTTTTTAACTCCTATTTTTGACCTATACTTTAATATCGCGCATCGGACTTCGATAGCTTTATTTCCTTGAGCTATTTATATTTTACATCTTTTGTTACTTCTAATGTCATTTATGGCTCAACCACATTAATATAAAAACGTTTTTTTCTAATCTATGTCTTTTTAGATTTACTGTCTCTCTAGCAATACTGCTTTTTTAATTCATCTTATTACCTGTAGAGGGTTTATAAAATCTTTGACAATGGCGCATGGTGCTATTGTTTCGCTACCTTATTTAAAAATTATCGAAAATTCAATGATATATGTTAATAGTAACTGGGATTAGTGATTATTATAAAAGTAAAGTTTTAACGGGGTTAACATTTCGTGAATTTCTGTATTTCAAACGTATTTAACTAGAAACAATATACGAATCTCTGCGTGTTTATTTAGAGGGATTGTTCCATTTAAAGGTGATATACCTGTATTTGCCTTTTCTTTGGACATCCTGTCGCTGATCCCAATTGGAAGTTTTCGTAAATTTGTGTGCTTACCGAGTTAGATGCGTGAAACTGAAGTTTTAAACCGCCATAGGATTAATTCAGAATACTAATTGAAAGAAGAAAAATATATGGTCTCGGCAAAGACTTGAACCTGTATCTTAATCTTTTCGGGACCATGCGTTTACCTCCACCGGGACCGATGACATTAATTGGAAAGTTTACACGTCTAATTTGTGTACACAACTATGCATAAACCTAGCTTTTAATTACGTTTAGCATTTTTATCATTCATATCTGACATTGTCGAGTTTTTGACTTATGCCAGTAATATACAGGAAGCAAAGTTTAAAGACTTTATATTTTTTTTTATTTTAACTACTAGCTCGATTTGAAATGATCATTTGGGCTTTGCATAAATGTTTTTAAAAATATTATAATTTTACGTATATATATATATATATATATATATATATATATATATATATATTATATTAATTAATTCAATTTTTAGGTAACGGGTATTAATCAAACTGTACAAATAATCACATGTAATACCACAAGAGGTTCAAAATTATCGGGTAATTCCCGATAGGTTCGTTGCAAACAAACGAAGGAGTCAAGTTTTCAGTTTAAAAATCACGAGCGCGAAGCGCGAGTGATTTTCTGAAAACTTGACGACTTCGTTTGGTTGCAGGAACCCAGAGGAAATACCCGATTAATTTTGAAGCTCGAGTGGTATTCGGGGATTATTTTTCCATCCAAATTTTGTCCAATACAATTCCATCATGAGACAAAATCCATAGTTCAAAATTAAATACCCACAATTATTGATTTAATTCATATTCAGTGTGTTACAATTAAAAATACAATTGTTATAGACATTAGAACAATTTTTATTCAAATCAGCGTTATTGGTGATCGGTCCAGAGGAAGTGGAAGGCTGTGGGTGTGCAACGGAAGGGAATGGAATTTTGCATTATATTCACTTCATTGCGCTCATATTTACGCAGCTTCTTCAGAATCGCTTTATGATGTTCTTGATCCAGTTGTAGATAAGGCCGAATTGAATGAGTAGTCGCATGCCCAGTAATTTTAATAATTTGTTGTTCTCCAACTCCTGATTTCGCCAGATTAGAAACAGCTGTTGCACGACTTGAATGATTCGTGATTCTCTTGTTTCCGACATCAAGACCGGCCTTTTCGCTGACTCCTTCACCCACTTCGCAATCATATTCTCGCCTACTGGAACATCTTTATACCAGCCACTGCTACCTGGATTTCCCAGCTCGGATTTGGAGTCAGGAAAATCTATCTGTCGTTATTTTCTCAGTTCTCTTAACTTGTAATTTTCTAAAGAGTCTCACTGGACACTTATTGGGGACTACTGTATTCTCGGCCAACCACTTACTATCAGACAACTTTTGTCACCACCTTGCGTAGTTTTGCTGAAAATTGGATTGTATTCAATTCTGCCAGTGAGTTCTCCATCATTTTGCCTCTTCTCGGAAGTGATATATCATTGTCTTGGATCCTTCACCACCTCGCCAAGCTAACTCCACTGAGACAATCATGAAAAATTTTTTGTAATCCCTCAGGTGTTTCTTCGTCCCATGCATTAACCATTGTATCCCAATCCTTGTCTTCTAGAGCTACTGCACTCGCCTTTCGTTTTTCTGGTATGGCTTGCAGAGCCTTGCGTTTAGCATCACGAGCCCTCTGGCTCCTTTGAAAACAGCATCAGAGAACGGATTTATTTTCACGTTGAACTCGGTCGAATATTTATCTTGGAGTAACTTCGCAGTTTTATTCCACATTGCCTTCACTGTACTTTCCTTATAATCATCCCGTTAAACTTCTTCATGTTGTATCCCCAGTCTTTTAAAATATCCGCCAGTTCCTCTTCAGTGGTGTCAGCCTTCAATACGACATATTTCTGATCACAAAACGCAGAAAATTGTTTCCACACGGAGGTGTTTGACTTGATGGTGTTGATGGGTACATTTCCTTTCACTTTTTCATCAATTGTTTGCAAAGACAAATCCCCAAATCGACTCATTTTATATTAGAGCTTATCAATTGACATAATATAATTCAATCTGTCAGATTAAATGGAGGGTTAACTAGATTGAAACCTTTTGTTTTTTTATATAGGCAAAATTACCAGTGAAATTATCAAAAATTATCAGTTGAATTGCGTGTAGGCTATACGAAATAATGTCGAATGGTGCAATTGTATTCGCTGAAATTTGGATGCGAAAAATAATCATTAATATTTAATAGCTTTGCTAAAAATTAAATGGTAGAAGTCAATGCCATTCATTATTAATTTAATTAGGGTTAATTGAACAATTAGTGATATATAATAAGCATAACAGCCTGTGAAAACCCAAGGTGGAACGTGTTGGTAACAAATGGCAAAAAGGGAGGGTTAAAATACCATGAAACGAAGCTCGGAGAATTATATTTAAAACGTTCATTAGAAGCAAACACCTGCAAACTTTTAAATGTCGCGTTCTAATAAATTCGAGCTGATAAACATGCAAATTCTACGTATATTGGGAACGGGTGAATGCTTTAGCAGAAAATACAAACCGCTTTATTTAAATTTTACGTCGCTAGTCCACGTGGGTTTAGATAGCCGATAGTAAAGAATATCGATTTATACCACTCAGACCAGATTAGAAAGGGTCGGATAAAACGCGTAAAGCAGAGACACAGGAAAGGAGGGATTTGTGAAGCGTCACTAGGTCTACGATTGGTTGAAATGTTTGGTCCAGTTTGAAACGAGCAAGAGCTTAGTGTAGCGTATTATTCGGGGAATTTAATAACGAGGTATTAAAATTCGTGGAGTAAGAATGGGGTTGAGTGCAAATTTGCGAGAATATGTGGTGTTAACAAGTGGATTTCGGATGAAAGGCAGCCAGGAAGTGGCGGCCTAAGAGTATAAACGATTTTAGAGAACGTGGTAGGGGCCCTTAAGTTTTTGACCGCTCAAACGAACATATCGCAGTATCACGAGTTGTAAGTAGTACAAAATCAATTAAATTTATTAGGTGATATTCTCGTAATTAAATACGCGGTTAAGTGTGCCAAAATTATTTGTAATCGAGATATCATCTTTAATTATAAACAACTCGTGTCATGCTTTAAAGAACGTGGTTCGAAGCTGAAAAGTAATGAAGAAATAATTTAAATGGAATTTGGAATTGGTTACACCAGGGAGGCCGCGTTTGCAGTTCAATGGAGATGGAGTTTTTCTAGTAACCGCTAGAAACAACACCATTAAATGCACAGAAGAAATCGACGACATCATCCTCAAAGCAGAGATCTACTATAAACTTTCCAGGTAACGATTTGAATTGTGACTTTTGAAACTGTGAATATTGGGAGAATGTTAGCGTGAAATTTCAAGGTAGTGTGTATTAATTACGTATTGAACGTAATATATGTAAAACTTTATTATGGTAATTAACTGAAAAGTTGAAGGTTTTTAAAAAAAGCTTTTAAACGTTCCATCAGAACATAAAATTTTTTTGTAAAGAGTACATGGCTTTGTTTTGTTATTTGTTTTAAAAAGTATGCAAATGCATAATTACTGGGTATTGTGAGCTCATCCTACTCCAGAGTTTATTTAGAGTAAAATGAATAAATAAATTATAAAGAAGGATGTTATAGAAGGTATTAGTCAAGGCCCATTTACTCCGTGTATAATTTCTGTGTTTAATGATTAAAAAAAAATAAAATACTGGACATTATGAAATAAGGTTTTTCTGAAGTGTAACGGGATTAATGGAATATGAACATTATTGCATTTAATGTGTAAATAGTTAGAAATAACATCTTGTATGTTGATTGTATTTGAGGTTTTATTGCTAGAGTGTGTGTATGATTGAGAATATGCGAGTGAATTTAGGTACCCAAGAGGAGATCCGCATGAGCTAGCCGGAAGCAGTTGAAGAAGGCCGTTCAACCGAGGAGGAGAATGGAAAACGAGGATAATTTTTTTTTATTAGATAAATTTTGAAAAGTTTATTTATTGTCGAATATGAGAATTTTATAAAATTTTCAAATATATTTTTGTACCGCAATTGCTTACCCGATATATATATATATATATATATATATATATATATATATATATATATATATGAACAGGTTATCTAAAATTCTATATACGCTAGATTATAAATGTGGTACATAGATAATAAACTTACAAACTTTAGGTTAATTGAAAACTAGCATAACAAACATAACAAACATCTTGGAAAAACTTGTAAAACTAACAAAATTAAAAGTTTTTTAAATATAAATTGTAAACATTAAACTTGTATATACATCAATTTGATGTATAAATTTTGAAGTAAAAAATTTTTGTTTCATAGGATATAAGATAACTGATTTGTTTGATGGCAGAGTATCGAGTGCATAAGTATGTGTGAGGGTTCATTTATATTATATGATATGAGTGTATAGTGTATGCGTATGTGTGTGTGCGTGTGTGTGTGTGTGTGTGTGTGCATGTTTAGTTTAATTTTTGTCATTAATTTTGTTCAAAATTTAATAAATATGTGTATATGGAACTTAAGTTACTAATGTCTGTTGTCTTGTTTATTGTATTTTTAGTTTTATACATATGATACATTTCTAAAAAAATTCTTTTTGATTTGTTGCTCTCTATTTCTAAAATGTCTGGATTTTCAAAATCCATACTGTGATTTTTATCTATTACGTGTGTGGTTAATGCACATGCTTTTGGTTTGATAGTTATGTCACTCTTATGTTGAGTTATCCTTTGTTTTAATAGTTGAGACGTCTGCCCAGCATACGAGTGAACGCAATTTAAACAATTAATTTTATATATTAAATTTCTCTGGTTCATTTTAGATATTTTGTCTTTAGTTTTTGTTATGTTAGTACGTTTCGTTTAGTAAACTTAATTTTTTCTTTTTTAAAAACTTTTATTAATTTTGGTGTTAAATGTTGAATTTAGGATATTGTTTTGTAAGTGAATAATTGATTGGTACTGTTTTGATTACTGTCATTTAATTTGTTTGTGTTAAGATTAAATTGTTCAGATAGTAAGTTTTTTATTAAATGGAGTGGATAACTGTTAGTTCTTAATATATTAGTAAGGATTTTTATGTTTTTTGGGTACAACGAGGGATAAGAAATTCTTTTTATTCTTTGTTTTAAACCTAATAGTATATTTATTTTTGTTGATAGTGGATGATAAAAATAAAAATTCAAATATCTCTCTGAATGTATTGCTTTTTGATACCAATCCAAAATAATTTTGTTCTCATTATTTCTTATTAGTAATGTATCAAGGAATGTAACTGATCTATTACATACATTCTCTTTCAACTGTAAATTGTATGTGAGGATTATAATTATTAAATATTGTAACAATTTAATTTTTTGGTTATTAAATCCGTTCATAAAAGTGCAAGAATTATAAAACACTTTTATTAAAATAATAAATAAAATACATTTAACAACTTTGGTAATACGCTAAAGCGGCATCTTTATGTGGCATTCTATGTATAGTCGAATATCTGTGTCTTCTATAGCAATTTGCAAGCGCGTTTTGGTTGACAGCCCCCTCCTGGGACACTCCGTTCGTCCAAACGAGATTGATAACCAGTCGGCCATGCGTGATAGAAGAGTCAAGATGTACGAAAAAACGCAGGCCGCCAATTTGCGTATAAATTTTGAGCAGTCGAGACACATCTTTGAATAGCGGTTGGTATCCTATGAACGTTATAAAATTGTTTAATTGAGATATTTTATTTAGCGCAAAAACAACACTAAAAATGCAACTTTGAAAATAGGAAATCCAATCACTGATGTTAAAACCACTTTGTATTACAACGTGTAAAAAGCAACTTAGAAGATGGAAAGCTTAACTAATTTATAGAAGACCATTTTATTATACAGCGTAAAGATGTTATTTGGTAAGGCAGCGTGATTCAATATATTGCAGCAGCTGACGTATGTATTGTGACTGCATTTAATTCGACACCTGGAGCAATTCCATGTGCTAGAAGCTGTTTAGGATGTGCTGGGTCCACACAACTTGCAGTAAATTCCGCTTGATATAACAAGTACCTCATCAAGGCTACAAAAAGCAGTTTTGGTTCGTAGTTAGTTTTAAGAATCTTTTTTGATGGTTTATACATTAGAAACACTTTAATTTGTTTGATTGTGTAAAAGTACGAATATTACAAAAATTTCAATTATTTGTTGAGCTGGAATTTTCCAGTGTTAAAATTATAATTCACTATTTTGATGGTTTAAGAAACCACACACGTGGTTCATTATGTACCGTTAGTAACAGCAACAGGTGTTACTGACGTCACTTGTTTGTCTGCAGTACACTGCTGACAGATGTGTTCTAGAAAACAAATGCTTCGAACAGCGTTAGCCCAAGTTGAGTAAACAAGAATATTTTTGTGATCTGCTTTTTTTTGTAGAAATTAAAACTAATACACGTAATTTAGAAAAGGAAAAACTTGAGTAGCAACATTTTTAAAATGTAACCCTCTCGAACAGATGTGCACGGGTCGGACCTTTTTAGTGTAACCAGTTTACACTAAGCTGTAAAATGTTTGATTATCAATAATTTTGATAAACCTTAATTTAAAATTCACGAAGTCATTTAATTATTTATGGTATCCTGGTATCCTTAAGAGTAGAATTTTGATGCCAATTTTATATAGAAAATATGTTTTTAATATTTCTTTAGGTATGTTTGCGGGACACAAATAGTGTTCCACCTTTCTATTAATCTAATTATTACAATTTCTTACAGGAACAGCGTCTTATTTTGTTAAGACAGGTTTTTGTCATCGAAGGCGATCTTTTTTCTTTGGGTTTCCACGTCCGCCCCTAGGAATATACCACGCAATTATCATAAATAAGTCAGGACTTGGTGGCGCCTATTTGTTTTAGACTAAGTTTGACCTACAATCAGATTTCGACTTACCCCCCCATTTCTCATAGCTCTACCCAAGGAATAGACCCCTAGTTATGTCGGAAGACTTCGTTACACTTGCTCATAACGTGAGACCAGTTATATGTAAGGAAAATTAGCTTCACTGGCTTTCATTAAACGTTTGGGGCTGGTGCATTTAGAAAAGCGCTTCACTGGCGCCCAACGTGGGGCAAGCTGTGCCATTTAGAAAATTCGTTTCAATATGTATAAAGTCTCGTCTATTTTATCTTCAGGAACTGCTGTTATGGTGTCATCGACAAATTTTTTGAGAAAAGGTATTTTAAAAGGTAAATTAGCATTAACATTGTCTAACAGAGTATTCATAACTAGATCAGCAAGTACCGGACTGATGTTTGAACCCATAGGGCATCCAAATTAACCAAAAAAAATAAAAACCCTTAAAAAATAATTTTTAAAAAAACCCCTGTTTTGTTTTTCCTCAAAAAAATTTGTTGGCCCTTTTTAAACCAATTTTTTAAAATTTTTTATTTTTTTCTTTTATTAATAAATTAAAAAAAAATTTTAATTAACAAAAAACCAAATTTAAAAAATTTAAATTTCCCTTTTAAAAATAGTAAAATATTTCAAAAGTTTTGTTCCCAAAAAGGAATTTTAAATTTTGGGTTCCCAAAACTTTTTTAATTTTAAAATTTTTAATTTTAAAAAATAAAAAAAAAAATTTTGGGCCCCTTCAAATTCTTTCCTTATTGCTTTTTTTCCCTAAATTCTTTTTAAAACACTTCGTTTATTTTCTTTTTTCCAAAAAAAATTTTTTAATGGGAAAAAACACACCCCCCAGGGGTTTTAAATTTTTTTTTATTCTTTCCGTATTTTTTGTTTTAAACCCTTTTGGGGAAAGGTTTTTTGGGAAAAAAAAAAAACCCCGGGTTTGAAAATTTCAAAATTTTCCCCTTTTTTGGGAAATTTTCGTCCTATTTTAAAGGGGTTCCCTTTTGGGGAAAATTTTGCTGGTTTAAAAACAAAAAATTTTGAGGTTTTTTTTAGTGGGGAAATTTGTTAATAAAAACTAAAAAAAAAAAGGGTTTTTTTAAATTTGAAAATTTCAATTTTTGGAATTGAATTTTCCGGGAGTTTGGGGAACATGTTTTTAGGAAAAATACAAAAAAAAAAAAAAAAACCCTTTTTGGGTAAGGGTTTAAGTTTTTTTTGGGAAAAAAATTGTTTTTAAAAAAAGGTTTAAAAATTTAAATTTTGGGGAAATTTTGAACAAATTTTAAAATTTATTTTCAAAAAATTTGGGAAAATTAAAAAAATTTTTTGGGAAATTTAAAATTTTAAAAACCCCTTATAACTTTAAATTTCCCTTTATTTAAAATTTTTTTTTTTAAAAAAAAAAATTTTTTAAAAAAAAAGCATTTTTAAATAAAATTCCCCACTCTTTAAAATTGTTTTTTAAAACCCCTTTTGGGCGCGGGAACTTTAAATACCAAACCCCAATTTTATTTATTGGTTAAAAACCCTTTAATTTCCTAAAGGCTTTCCCACCCCTTTGAAATTTTAAAATTTTAAAAAAAAAAAAAAAATTTCAAATTTTTTGGGTTTTGCAAACCCTTTTCAAAATTTTAATTTGTTTAAAAAAGTAAAAATGGAAATGTATCCAAGTTAAACTGCACAGGGATTGTAATACCAAGCTGTTTTTTAAAAACAATACAACTTTTTGGATATTTTCAAGCATGTACTACATTGTTGGTCATAAAAAAACATTGTGTAATGAGCTTGCTAAGGTGACTCGTAGAATAGTAATTTTAGACGTAAATAAGGCGTGAATCCTATATAAAGCAAACCCTAGAACAATTCATTCAGTGGTGGTTCAAAACAACAGATACTAAACCAAACCAGACGGTAAGTTTAAACTGTCGACTTTTACTATCATCCAACAGTTCTTTGTGATTTGTTAGGAAACGATGATCATATAAGTTTAAGCTATTATTTAATTTAAAACTAAATTTGTCTTTGTAAAGGCTTTGTGTTTTTGCGCCCACGAATGTTTTAGTAATACTCCTAATCATTCTTTAGTATACTCAAATTGCACAAAGTTTAATTAATTCATATTTTACATATCCTCTTTTGTTCGAATGCGGTTGAATTTATCTCTAGCTTTCTTATATTCATCTTAAACTGGTGTGTAAGTCTTTAGCAAAGACAGAGTCAGCATATAAAACCAATCAGCTTATCATATTCCTTTATGTAGGCAAACTACAGCTGATAAGTAGATGCCTACGTAAATTGAACTAAAAAGAGAAAAACAAACAATACTGAAATGCAACTTTCTTTAAAGGTGAAGAATTCAAACCCTAGAACAAGATGAAAACAGTACTGTTCATCGCATTCCTTGGGTTGGTGGCAGTATTCCAAGTCCGTAAGTAAAAAATTTTTTTTTGTAAAAACAGCGTGTACTTATATTTCTTCAATCCAAGAAGGGTTATCACAATCAACTGAGAAGTAATGGTTTTTTAATGCACAAAAATGTATATTTATTAATACTTTGAATAAGGGTTGAGTAAAAAGCGTAAATTTTAAATTTGATTCTAATATTTTTGCTTCTAAAATATGATGATCACCAATAACTTTTTACATGTCTCTCAATAATAATTGCATGTAACATAAGAAATACGAATAAAAGTTAATAGCTTTAAAATTATGTGTCTACAATACCATAGAAATTGCAAGTATTCGTGAGTAGTGTGCCTTCCCAGTAAATTAAAATAGACCAACTTTTTAGGGTTGAATTCAAAAAGGAGCCTTTGTAGTTGCGCTCCGCCTAAGAATTCCTATAATCTAAGTTTATGAAACAATATCAGGCTAAAATTAGGCAAAATGTTTAAAATTGACATTTTTTCAACAGCACAATAAGTTTATTTTTTGCTGTAACCTTATTTAGTTTTTTAACAATATAGATGTTAGCGCTCATAAATAAATTTGAAAAGTAGCTCTTATTTGTTATTCATGTTCTTTAATCAATATTTAGTTGTAGAACTAACCACCAAACTGCTCGACTGAGAGTCGGTGCTTTTAGGGGTGTTCTGTTTTTTCCTTTGAAACCGACAGAAATTGCTTTTTTATTTTTATAAAGTTTAGTTTAGATATCATAAATCTACTGTTTGATTGCTATAATCGTCGATGCACTTAATTATTTAATATTGCGAGAGTTAAAGATAAAGCAAAAAATATAGTGCAAATTCAGTTTTCCTAAATTTATTCAAAAAATGGTACGTAACCCTGTAGACAAAAAGTTCATCAAAATTTTAAGAACACAAAACGAAAAATCTTATAACTTCTACTAGTTTTAAAACGGATTGCATTTTTGTGACACAGTAGCGATATAATAGATTTACTGTTCTAAAAATTAATTCTAAAATCTGCTTGGGCATGTTTCTGTACAACATAAGTACTTTACCGGAGGTACAATCCACGCATATCTGCTGATCGCTTTTACAGCAAAAGGTCAAAGTTTCAAATTCATATTATCACTTCGTTAATAAATACATAGAACTGAAAAATAAATAATAACTTTCTCATTTATTAGAATTTTTTGAATCTGAATGTATCTGTATTGCTGTTCATTTTAATACATTTCTCATTAATTACAATATTTTGTATGTAGCCATCCGATTATATTACCCATAATAACCTCTGATCATCAACATGATAGCTTCTTAAAAGTCCTCTTTGTATAAATCTGAAACAATTGACGACTATTAATTTTTGCAGATGCCGCACGTCATATGTCAGCCAGTAGAACGTCGCTAACACCGCCAACCCCACCATGCCCAGCAGTATGTCCATGTCCAGGTATGTATATCTGCCCTTATCATTAATATAGATAAAGCTTAATAACGGCGTTAGCTTTAAAAGATTTGTAATGGACGTTTTACTTTTTTTTTCAAAATTACTGTAAGCTGAGGACAAAGTATTTTCTTCTAAAACTACATCTACCAATTCATTGAAACAACAACTTGCTTGGCAAAGCTTTGAAATAGATTTACAACTTTAATCTTAAGCAAAATTGCATTTAGTTATTAACTAAACCGTTCTCGTATCTCCATTGGTGTTCCTACGGCTTTCACAAAGTATTAACTCGGTAGCGACTTCCATTTCAAAGTTAAGATGCAGATTATCATATCGGCGCTTCACGTTTCGTTATTACAAATTTATACTTATAAAGATTACTAAGTCCACAATGTTTAAATTGTTCAGAACAAAAAGAAATGTAGCAGATTACAGACTCTCTGAATGAAATTGTAATAGCATTTAATAGAATATTATGGTTATAAGACATTTTTACATCCTACGTGTTTATTTTGATCGATAGCATGTTTAGCTGGCTCCTCGTTATATGCAGAACGACTATTGGCCATTACGAATTAAATTTGTAAGAAAGATTTTATCAACATCGAGGGCATGTTTGTGTGTGGTTCAGCATGTCATAAAAGATATCATTGAAGGCTTAAATAGTTATGTAAAGAAAACATCAGTTTTATATGCATATACACTGCATATAACAATATCAATATACTTGAATATGCTTTCTAAATGAGAGTATCACTGTTAGTTATATAAGCATCTCATCCACAGAAGCGGTTGTTATAATTTTGTAAAAAATATAAAAAAAAAGCTTTTTCGATTTATGCACAATAGACAATAATATCCATTCTTTTGGGGTTATTATTAATTTTGTTTTGAAAGTATGCAAATAATGAATTTCTCTTTTTAGGGGATGTGCCGTGCAAAGCTTTAGGTATAGACGTTCCACTAACGGCTTGCAGACCAGATTGCCATTTATTACAACTAGGAGAAGGAGTATGCAGTGGTACTTTAAAATGCTGCCTTTTACAAACGCCAAACTGAGATTGGTTTTGTTAGAACGCACATAAAAACATACATATGCAATACTTTCATGTTACTAATGCACTAATAAACTGCAGTTTGATGTATTTACAGTTTTTTACTTCAAAATAACGCTAAAAAAATGTACACGGAAATAAAACACAACTAATAAACGGCATTGCTGCATTGAGACGCCTTAATCCCCTTTTTTTGAGCGTCTCAATATTGACTGTACTTCCAAATGTTGTTAAAAAGTTGACTGATGGAATTGAATTCTTGGTCGACGCTATGAATCTGTTTAACCAAGGCCTAATGCGATAGCGGCTAAACTCAGAAAGAGTGGCCGTGGGTAATAGCGACTACAATAACAGGGATGGTATTTTTTAATAGGGCGCCAGTGAGAGTGAGCCGAATAGAACAATTAGCATTAATCTCCCTAGCCTTGCAATAAACCACAAAACATGTAATGATACACCTAACACCAATAAATTTAATTACTCCTTTAGAATCATTAACATATGCCAACACTAAACTCAAATAATTGCAAGCATTACCCAAAGTGCTCTACTATAACCAATAAATAAAGAAGCTTGAGACAAGAACAGTTTGAATAGCATATAATTAGTTGTAACTGGCAATTAAAACGGATATAAATTTTATTTTTAATACAGGTTATTACACGTTTACAAATTTTTAAATGTTACATTCGGTGGAAAAGTGGATTAAATAATTAATAATTACTGTTAAATACACGATCTTCAATTGCATAGCACTTGCATAGCATTTTTCGCCGTACAAATAATTGTACGTACTAATTTGATGTACTGGTTAATAAACTTGATTCTAAATAAATTTGCATTTCGCAAACGTATGAACGGTTATCAGTAAAGGGCAATGTAAACCTCAATAAATCGCAGGTGTACACAATCGTGACGAGACGTGTGTAGCGTTAAAAATATGCAAGTTGCTATCAAACTCCAGATTAGTTTTTCATGCATAAATACAAGAAGAATAATTAAACAACATACACCCTGGAAATTAACAGGCACTTGAAGTACTAGGTCGTAGTTGAACTACTATGTACTTGAAGTATTTACTTTAGCTATAGAAGGTACTTGAACTATTTACTTAAGTTTTAGAAGATACTTGTACCCTAATATATCGATAAAATGTTACAACAACCCAACAATTAAAATATATATTACCTTAGTACCTTAGTTAGTCGATGGATGAAATAGTAATAATATAGCCGTCGGACTGCATTAAAATCCTGTAACCGTCATTATGATACAACACTAACTGAATTTAAGATCTATATATTTTAGAGTAATATAAATCACACACGCAACGAATATTATCACAGTTAGATGTTTCCAGTTCGACAGCTGCTATCAAAAGAACAAATATCATCAAAACATTTATACAATAACAACTTATTAAGCAGGCGCTAATGGAATCTACAAGAATACCCATATTATTGGCAAATATACATACACGCATACAATACAACACAATTGCATGAAATTCTACAGATCAGAAAATGTTAGATTTGCGGAATAGAAACGTTACAGCATGTTATGCAAATCATACTTCTTTCAACGATTTATTCGTTCATATTTCGTCTCTTGCTTTTAGAAATAAATAAACTCCTTTTGTCTCTTTATGGAATGCTTCAGTTTTTACATAGGTATCGTTTCGATAAAGTCAAAGCCCAAGATTCCAAATGTGATGACAGTTTCGACTTTGGGATTAACCCTCACCGCACCAGACTCAACGATATACAGCATACAATGTTTCATGCTTAATTCTAATATTTCGCAAAAGTCAAAGGTTTCACTGCATTTCTAGTATTATGTTATAAAATAAGCCAACACCCACCCCATAAAAAATAGAAGGTATAACCACATACGAATTGGAAGTATACTGCTTTTACGATTACTGCCTATAATCGAGGTAAGTATTTCAATGTCTTTGTGTTAAACGATTATGTAACACAAACCTGTTTATTAAGCTATGTTTATCAACAGTGAAAGCTGAGAAAAATACATTGCATTTTAATACTACTAATGTCCTATGAACAATCTTGTGTAAATAGAATTTGCCAATCATACGCAATCAAATTTTTTAAGAAAAAAATTCCTTGTCCTTATGCATGTTTAGATTTGTTTGCATTCTTCTAACAAGAAATAAACCTTTAATATAATTTATATCTACACTTTCATTCTATACTTTTTTCTATTACTAATCCTTTTATAGTGTCTTTCATTTACTGTTTTTTATTTGGTCCTATATAAGTCTGGTTTTCACAAACTTTACAGAGAACTGCATTGAATGGAAAAAAATGTAATAAATGGCTTGATATATGTTGGAACTATTGCAACTATTGTATTATACAACCTGCGGTTTTAAAACATCCTCTTTGTTATAATTCAATGGATTTAAAGTCATACCTTGATATTGTAAAAAGAACAAGTGCTCAAAAACGAAACTACTTTGAAATTAAACAAATTCAGGAAAACTATATACATAAATAGGAAATAGGGTTTCTGCAATTGAGTATACATCTCCATACACCTACGAAAACAAAAACGTTGTAAAAGTCTGTACAAACGATTGGGGGGTGTATAGCGAAGGAAGCATCGAATAACTACATTGCTTATTTGTATCGGAACGGTATATTAAGTTAGTTGATCGATTACGCATTTTAGTTATCTCTCAGGCTAAGAATTGCCAGGGTCAAAGTGATCCGATGAAGATTAACCATTCACAGGCACTGTTGAATATCGTTAACACTCACGTTTAGGCAACACTTTTACGTTTATTGAACCTGTTGTTAATTAGTTGTTAGTATGCAAAGACCACGTAGCTCTAAATAACTAGAGCACCAGTTTAAACCAAACGAATAATATGTTAAATGGGTGTAACTCAAAACCATTTATTTTAATTAAGGATACAAATAATTTGATACCTTACTGTAAATTTCTACACAATACAAACGAATAATATATAGAAGACATTTTGCATATTGAACAATAATGACCGCCGTGCGTATTTCATCACTTATTCATCCGGAATTCTACATTGCTGACTGCTAACCTGTTTAGAGGTTTCTCACCCTTAACAAGAGCGGAACGTCGGCGTACGGCAGGGGCACCGCCCCCACTAAGTTGACCTTTTGCGCTACACGCTGCAAAAACATATTGCATCCTTGTACAACTTAATTTATCGAACTTGTGAGTATAAGGTAAATAGTACTTTTGGCGGTTATTCATTTTGGGAAATAAATTATCCTAATGTCAAAATTTTTTGTAGCGTGATAGCACTGCTAAAGAATTACTAAGTTCAATTTCTTTTAAAATCATCGCTCTTCTTTAATACTGACACATATATCATAACTAAAATTCTACATAATATTACTGTTTCGTTAAACGTTTCTTGTAAGCAATATTCTAGAATAACATTTAAATGCAGACCTACCGGAAAAGGTAACGAGATTTCTTTTTATAGATAAATTGCTCATCTTCAGCTTACGTCTACTAGCTCTCGGCTCCACTTTTATTCAAAAAGTAAAACATTTTTAAGTGTGCTTACATTTTTGCCGAAGACTTTTTACTAAATGGCCGGTAAACCTAAAATCGCTACTAAAACTCTCAAACTTTTACTGCGCCCATTTCGCACAGAGCTATCGTTGTCTTTTTGATTTCTTCGTAGAAACTCTGCATTTTTCATATCAATAGCGTCGTATTTTTTTGCATTCTTTTGCGTCGTTTAGT
This sequence comes from Platerodrilus igneus, assembly GCA_036346225.1. NCBI lineage: Eukaryota > Metazoa > Arthropoda > Insecta > Coleoptera > Lycidae > Platerodrilus > Platerodrilus igneus. Next base: position 100,762 of record JARFIW010001604.1, on the reverse strand, counting down.
ACATCTAGCTTGTTTTTGTCACAACATTTTATTTAGTAAAACACCGCCATACCTATTAATAAGAGAAGATACAGGACGGATGTACATAATATAAATATTAGGCAAAAGGGTATGGTGACAATCCCGCCACATAAGACGTTCTTTCTTATATACTGCAGTGCATATTTATAATTCAATAACTCTGGACTTTAAAATCATGTTACCCTTACGCTTTAAAAACAAATTAAAGAATCATTTTTTACAACAAGGTTTTAAGTAGATAATTTTTTTCTCCTATTAGTTTTTCTTTTTTGTTTTCATCTCATTGCTAATTAAGTCAAACTCTGCCAACCAACTGTACAAAATAACACATATTTATTTATGATTTAGGGTTAAGTGTAAGAACAGAGAGTTCATTGTAACTCAACTGAACTTCGCTCTTTGCACAAAAATTATATGTACACATAAGTGTAAATGTTATTCATTTGTCTATGTTGTGCAATAAAGTCATTATTATTAATATTATTATTATTATTATTTTTATTATTATTATTATTATTATTATTATTATATGCTCAAATATGGTTGTGATTAGTTTCTCAAAGTTTTCCAAACCCAGCATAATTTTCAAATGATGAATTTTTTTTTTATTGTAGGATACCAAGATTTATATCAGCATGGAACATTTTTTTGAAAAAAGCATTCTCCTATATATAAAATTTTCGTCTGTTAACAGTTCTGTATAGCAACCAGCTTGATATATGGTAGTTTGATCCTAACCTTAACTAAATCAATTTTTAATTCGTGTAGTATGAAAACACCGCGCAAAGGAGAATTTTACTTAGTTTATATTGTTTGAGGTACACTCAATATCGTATAATATTCGTGTTTTTTAGATGCGTTGGAAAAAATGTAAACAATCGTGTCAGCTAAAAAGGAAAATCTTCTTAAGTGTTTGTTTACTAATAAAGCTTTTGACATTATTGGATTAACGTTTACAGTACAATAATAAATGAAATTGGCGTTTTCATATTTTTAACTAATTTTGGTTTATATTTATAAATTTGCTGCAATTATAGTCAATGAATTCCTTTAATTCATTAAGCACACTGGTAGTAACTAAGAGGAACACAGCCACGTTCAAAACATACTAGGGAGTCTCATTCCGCGTTGATCATTTTGAGAATGATTACGTCATCCATCCCGTTTCTTTGCTTGACCCAAAAATCTCTCTTCAATTAACTAATGCGACAAGAGTAAAAATGAGGGCGGACGAAGCTCTAAGGAGCACTGCTAAATTCTTCGCCACATTCACGTTTTTGTTTAACCTAAAAATTCTTCCCCACGTTTAATTTTTACTTAACCTAAAAATCTCCGAACTAGTCAAGCACCTAAGGGACACAGCCGCGTTCAAAACATACTAGGGAACCCCATTTTGCATTCATCATTTTTAGAATGTTTAACGTCATCCACCAAGTTTATTGCTTAACCTAAGAAATCTCTCTCTTCAATTAACTACTATAGCGAGAATATAAACGAGGGCGTCGCTCTAAGGAGCCCCGGTCTTCATCAAGCAAAAACACAAACGCCACCACGTCGGCGAAGCCCCACAACAAAGACATCCAGCACTGCTCCCTCCGAGGGTAAAGGCATAACGAGCCCCATTCCACATTCATTATTAAGCAAACTATCAACCCACAAAGACACCGGGGCCCCTGCGCATTCTCCGCATTGAATATACCTGGGATTCTATGCCGATTTTCTGCCAAACCGGCGTATACATATGTTGCTGTGCGCCAATTTTGCCAAACCGGCGTAGCATAACTACTACTTCTATTGTTATGAGTTAGTGTGTTTATTTATTTTGTTTCAGATACTTTATTTTCAACTTTGTATTTGGTAAAACCCCGCCTACTCGCCGATTGAGCCCGATCATCGTTTTCTTGTCCCTACCGGTTACGTCTATGTGTGTAACATATTTTTCTAACGAAACCCTATTTCTGTACTTTAGAATTATCTTGGTTTCTGACCATTATTTGAATTACCACATTGTTATGTATTTTTTGTTTTTACATGGGTGCCCAGGTAACCGAAAGTGTATCAGGGGACCTAAACTCTAATCAGCCTTAGCCATAGGCGACAATCTAACACTTAACGTTCAAGAAATGCAACGAGGTTTACTGAATGTTAAAATAACCCACAGTAAAGCTGGTTGACAAGCGGATCAACATAAAAAGAAAACTTTCTGTAAGTTAATACGGCTAACTGAAGAACTTAAACCAGCGCTTTTGCATGAGAGAGTGTCGAGATCCGATTTTGCATGAGTACAAACAAAGACAAAGCTTTAAGGCGCCACGGTGTTTAAATCTCTAATACCAAAAGTTCCGGGAAAACGCAAAAAAACGTATGTTTCAAAAAGCGTAATCACAATAACAAAAAATTACTGACCCGCTAGTCCTTTCTATTTCAGTCCTGTAAGAAAAACTTCACTATTAATCAAAAACAAAACCACCGTTTGTGGTTCTCTACGTAAACACAAATACGTACAAAATAATTTTTGTGAAATCAAACAAATAAATTAAGTTTCAGGTATTAACCATAATTTAGTTCCACTAGTTTAATATGTTACATCAATATACAAGAAATTATATTCAATACTTCAAAATTTTTTACAAGTATTTAATAATTAAATTCAGTCAAGTAATACTGTTTTATAACTTATTTCAAAAAGTAGCTAAATTTACAATTATTTGTTGTTCTCTTTCTCAGATCTGTTGAAAGATTACACATGTTTCTTAAAAATATAAAAATTTCAAGTATCAAAATTCAACTAATTGTTTTACAAATCTTCTAAGTTTTTCGTATTTTCAAAGCCCAAACAAGGCAAGGTCATATTGAGACAAAATTTTTATTTAAAGTGTTGTTTAAACTGGTATTTTAAACTAACAAACTTTTTAATATTACGTTAGAAAAAACTAGGTCAAAGTTAGAATTATTACAAATGTTTTAAGAGAGAAATGATTATGATAACAAAAGACTGTAGATTGTTAAACTTCATCAAGCGTGTTATAAACGCCTTATCTGGTCAAAATTTTAAAACATCATTTATGAAACGTCATTATTCCCTAGTGTTTCTATACCACATACTTAGATTTATTTAAAAGATGTTCTAGTAGATAGTAACGTTCATGACGATAAAATCGAAGAGTATATCAAGCTTGTTTCACATTGCATGTCCCAGAACACTTTTCAATTTAAAAACAAATTGTACCAACAACATGAAGGGACTGAGAAAAACAGCCTTTTACCATTCATAGATATTTGTATATGTCGCGCTTTGAAACGGAGCTTAAAGAGAACTCCAAATACTTTTCAAGAATATGGATAAAGTACATGGATGATATTTTTGCCGTTTTTGATACTTCAAAATCGAATGTTGATGATTTCTTTAATGAAGTAAATTCAAAAGTTAAAAGCATAAAATTCACATACGAACTAGAGAATAATGGCAATTGCTATTTCTAGATACACTAGGGATTAAAAACGATAATAAACTAGAAATTGATATTTATGGGAAAGAAACTAATGTGAATCGTTTTATTTTATCCTCCTCCAACCACAGTTTACAACATAAACTAATGTTCAATTTTTTGGTGAACAGATTAATTAATTTTCCTTTAAATAGCGACAAGTTTAATAAGGAGCTTGCATTTATTAATCAAATAGCGATTCACAATGGTTTTTCTGCAGTTATTGTCGATAATATTTTAAGAAAATGTAAAAATAGAAATAACATCCGCAAATCAACCTAGCACCACAAATGAATTAGTCAAATTTGTCAAACTTCCTTTTTACAACACCACTAATGGTCTTAATAAAATATTTAAACTATTCAATTTCAAAATTCCTTATAATAATAAAAATAAAATTAGAGATCTGTTAGGTAACCCAAAAGACAAAGTGGACAAGTTACAAAAGTCAGGGATTTATGAGATTAGCTGTTTGGGACCAGGATGTTCTCAAAACTATGTTGGTCAGACTAAGAGAAATGCTACAACTAGATTTAAAGAGCACATTACTTATTTCAAATACGGTAAATATAAAAAATCTCAAGTCGCCAAACATATTGCAGAAACCAGCCACCTGATTAAAATAGAGGATGTCAGACCGGTGCCAACGTATTCCCTAAAAGCATATTAATCAATCACAATAGCAACACAAAAGACCCTCTTAAATACTGACAAGGGTCCAATAGCGTCACCTGGATTGTTTGCTCTATTAATTTAACAACCAATGGAAACGCATGATTAACTTTGGTTCCTTGAGCAATATAATTTTAGTAAAAATTAAGTGGTTTTGTTTATTAATGTAGCAATTCACTGTGTTTTGTAGAGATCGCGAACCCACCTGGTGAGGAGGATATCCTTAGGTGTTCACACCAAACTTTAGTAAATTGTTTGTTAGAAAGGATCACTTCAGCCTACGTGTGAAGAGAATATACCCAAAAGGGTTTCCTAAACCATTTATAATGTTTTGTATTTCGTGTTTTACTGCTGATGATGATCACATAGTAGTCGAAATACGTATTTAGTATCTAAGAATATTTTTCGTGGTAAAGGGGTATTAACTATTTTCATTTGTATCGTGCCACAGTGTCCTAATTTATCATTAACAAAAGAAATAGATTTTTATTAAATAATAATAGACTAACATACCATTGAGGAGTTTTGTCTAGAACAGAATTGATGCAGACCAGATCATTGCTTCAGTTAGACTAACCGAACCTCCGCTTCCATGCTATTAACTTATCTTCGTCGGGCATTTTGTAGCGAAATAATATACCATCCAACGCGTTACATACGCATAAGAACACATTTAATAAATCTTATAGTTTTCAAAGCAACCTAATATTATCCAGCAAAAAAATAAATTAAACAACCTTGAGCAATAATTGGAATTTTTTGTGAATATTTAGGTAGCATTACGTTGAAATAATTCTTTTATACCAAAACTAAAATCAGAATGTACCATCTAAGTAAATTATAAATAGTTAGAAACGGAATTTATTTATGTTACAACATATTCTTACTATCATCTAAAGTATCTCAATTTTCGACCATCATTTAAAGTTCTATAAAATTTTGTATAAGTATCAGTTAACTCAATTCTTAACTCTTACGTTTGTTAAACAGCTTCTGTATTACATTGAAAATTAAACATTTTAATAGCACGAACCTACTTTCTTAAAGAATTCTTTGGTATTCAATTAATTTGTATATTTTGTTTTATTCACACAGAAAAACTAAATATTATATTTTTGGTTTTATGTATTCTCCAATTTTATGCGTTTTCGACGTTTTGAGAATTTTTTGAACGTTTTGTATGTTTTATGTGTTTTATGTGCTTTATTAGTATCATGTGTATTTTACGATTTGCGCTTTTGATGCCCCTACAACTATGATTAAATGAATAAACCCAATTTCTGTGGATTACGTTTTAACACCAAACGAAAGGGAACCAACGCAAATATAACATTTTTTATTGCAGTCTTAATCTGATTATTGCCAATATAAGTGTCTTTGCAAACTAATTTTCACTTTTAACACCTTAATCGTTTATTCGATTTAAGCCTGGTAACGGTTTCGTTAATTATTTTCTTTATTTCATATTTTTCTCATATGTTAAGTTATTAAATAGCATCACTAGGGCCATATTTTCTTGATTTTGGTTCTACTTTATAATACAAACACAAAATATTGAATTTATTAAACCACGCACAAGTCACTATTAAAAGCTTATACTATGTTTACGAAAATAAACATAATGGAGTAACAGATAGAATTTTTAAGCGTAATTCGATTAGCCTAAGATTCAAAACCTTAAATAATTACCACGAAACCAAAGGAATATCTGCAAATCAAGCAAATTGTTTTTTTTTTTGTGGCAGCCACGTTGGGCGCCAAAATGTAACGTTACGTAATTCGGCCGAGCGTAACACCAAGAAAATCAAAGAAATGACAAAGAAAATCAAAGAAATGACCAGGCTCAATCGGAGAGTGGGGGTATAGAAAGAACCAAATATAACGTACGGGGCTGTAAGGAATTAGTAACAATACCTGCAATAAAGAAAAAGCATAGCAGTAATGAAAAGTCACAGCTATTCAGTACTTTGTAGAATGTAAATAAAACGGTTTAGAAAACTATATAATATAATCACGATAAAAGCATTATAAAAAATTTTATTACAAAGTGAGGTAATATTGGGTAGTAGCAGAAACGTTTCCTCACACACCAATTAAACATAAATCAGACAAAATGTTAAAAAAAATAAATAGGTAAGACACAATTGATATGAGTAATTCAGTAAATAAATAGGTAAGACACAATTGGTATGAGTAATTTAGTAGTATTGGTTTTTTTCTTTCTTTTTTTTCTATGTTTTAAAATAGCATGCAAGTCTATTGTAAAAGGTATAAACACGACAAAGAATATTGCAAAACAAACGGATAGATATTTAAAGTAATCACAAGAAAATAGTTCAACTTACGCAACCAGGAGCACCGGAAGAGTGTCTATAGAATTGGACTAATTCGGCTACTGATAGCCTTGCAGTTGGAGTTGGTGGGGGGGTGTCCATGGTTCCATCCCATTATCAACTTGAAACTTGACACTACTATCAACTGCAGATTGTTCTTTTACTTTCTGTAACTGATCGAAAGCCTCCTGATAGCTTGGTAAGCCAGATGCACTGGTGTAGCTTGGCAAAGATTCACAGTCTATTCGCGGGGTGGAATTTGTGGTACAACAGACAGGAACACATGCAACTAAGAACAATTAAAGTTAGTATAATTCCGATCCAAACATCCGTCGAGAATTTTTCGTATTGCGGATCTGCTTCAGCAGAAGGAACTTCGTCAACTTCTGAAGCTAATTTCAGTTGGTAAAGGCATTGTTTGAATACGGTGAAACATTTAAAACACTTCACTCTACAATCTCGTTTTTTAAAAAAATGTACGTTCATATTTTATTTACTTATTATTAAATGCCAGTAAATTTAACGTATCATTAATACGGAATGAGTTAAAAAGGAGTTTCAAACCTAATTAAAGTGGCTCCTTTAAAATTCTGTACAAGTTTATTGCACTTACCCTGGTAGACAAGGACCACGAAACTAGATCGCACACACAGTAATCCTAAAAGAATCGGTCAAGTTTAGCAAGCAAGTTCTACAACTTTTATTTCAAAAGAAACTCAACTAAAACACAATTAGGAAAGCACGCATAATCACTAAAAATCCGTCAATGTTCCGCAAACCATATCGGAACCAAGAACAAAACTACCACTTTTATTTCCAACAGAAAATCAACAAAAACAACGTTAGTAAAGCAACGCGTAAACACTAAGTCAATGTTCCGTAAACAAGCACGTCAAACACGTTCGCCTATAAAGCATCTTTTCTTCAATGTCATTAGAATATAGTTACCAAGAACGAACTACGACTCCTCACTCTAATCTGTTTATTTTAAACTCGTAGTTGTACAACCGCTTATCGTCTCTTATCTAGACCCGTATATTCACATAAGCAACAAACTTTATATCAACGGCAAGACGAGGACGATGCAATCTACTCTTAACTTCAGCATAATTAACTTTTACCTTACAAAATATCAAATATTTGATACACATATTCCGTGCTAAGTTTGCTATCTACTCAAAGGCATTAACACTTTGTGGTTCGCTTATCTACACTAATATTTTTCCCACATTTAAATATTATTTTATTATTACATTAATTAGACTAGAATTTGAAGCAAAACATTATTTACACTTAACTTAAAATGTCAAAATATACATGAGGAACACCATCAAATTAACAACAATAAATAAGCTATAAAAATGCACGTTACAAAATAATTTAAGCAGGAACATGGTTTATGTTTTCTCCAATACATGATGTGATACTTGTGTTAAATCAAGGTGCACGAAATCGTTGGCTTTATTCTTCTGCAGCTGTCTTTATTATATCATTAAAATAATAATTTTATATATCAGATTTTGCGGAATACTCAGGTTAAGCAGTCTTAGCTTGCCGCTCCTTCAGTTGCTATTGTAGCTATTCTATCTATATAACTTGTATGTGATAACACGGTTCCAGTTACAAACGGTATAGGTTAAACTCTTATGTTGGTCTACACTTTTGGTCTCAATGGTTCATAACGTAAATCTTAAGTAGCTACCACACCACCACCAAAGTGCAAGTCGTTCCCAATTCCGCTAATAAATCGTTTAGTTCTACGTTGCTTTCGTATTGCTCCCACACATTCGCTGCTTATTGGGAAGAGGTGTCCGCTTTTGGGCGCAGAAAACAAACCATTAGTACTGGGTTTGAAATAATACATACACATGTCCTAGCAGTTTTGAAAGAATTATACGTTATACGTACACAGTATGTTGTGGTAGGAATTTTCGATTATGACGTGGAACGAGTGTTGGTTCTAGGTTAAAGGAGCACAAGGAATAAAATCTGAGCCTTTGGGTTATGGAAATCTTACGACTTATACTCATATATTTTGGACGTGGAATTTTCGGAGTCAGGAACGGTGAGTGTTAGTTAATACTTGGTGAAAGAAATCACCATATTTGGAATTGTAATTTTCGACTGGTAGATTGCAAGATCAGAACATGCTGATATGACGGTTTTTATTATTAGGGTGGGGCAATGATTGTTTTAGAAAAAAGGAACACAAATACAATCAAAGCCTATTTTTTGAGCAATGAATGTTCAGTTTCGAACTTGAACATACCAGGGTTAGTGTTGGTGGATCAGTGATGCTTTTGAGGACAAATATAATGTCAAAAACTAAATTTTCAGAAAAACCCTTTGTGAAGGGTTCAAACGCTTTTATTTTATTTCTAGAAATTAGAACTAAGAAAACCCTTCATAAAAGCGTTGATAAACATGTGATGCGGAAAGGTTTGATGTTTATTATCACAACCCTATAGTAACGCTGTCTGATTATTCTTCCTATTATGGTTGAAAATTTTAAACATTAATTGGAGTAAACAATTTAAAATATCTTAATTAACTTGCAGTTTATTAATGCATTATTAACATAAATGATCACACCCGACTACTTTCAAAATTAGTGTTTTTCTTCAAAAACAACCCTAATTTGGTGTCTGCAAAAGACAGCACTTTAAAGTACCACTGCATACTCCTACTCCTAGTGGTATTAAATGGCACTCTGGTCTGCAAGCCGTTAGTGGAACGTCTATACCTAAGGCTTTACACGGCACATCCCCTAAAAAGTGAAATTGATTAATAGTGTAGTACTAAAAAGAAAAACAAAAATCATTCAAAGTGTGGCTACTATTGTCTTTAACGATCACGGCCTTTGCGGTTCGGGAATTTTAGATCGAACTTCACTATGGAAAAGTCTTCCAAAATTATGTATTTCGGTATTGCGCAAACGCTAAAATTTAGTGTAAATACAAATAGCTTTATCTTTAAATTTGAAATAATTTGTTACTGACATGCCGAGAGGCATCTAAGCCAGAACACAAGGAAATCTTAGCTAGGAAATTTAGTGTTTTGTTGAACACCTATCATTCTACACTAGATACGGTGGATGAGATCAACAATTACTTATGACAATCTTTCTTTAAAAAATTTTACTTAGACTCTGTAATGTGCAATAGGTGTTTCCTTTATTTTCAGGACTATTCGTAGATATAGGAAGTAGCATATTTAAAATATAATTTCCATTTTTAAATTTGGAAGGCTATTTATACTAGTAATAGATTGAAATGTTTCAATATGATAAATAGCTGTATAGTTAGTATCAATAAAAGCAGTGAGAACAACAATGGACATGCGAAAAACTCATAGGTAGTATTTGAATTGCATTCAGCTTAATTCTTAATTCTTAGTTTTTGCCCTGAATTACAGTAAGCTGTCACTTAAAAAAGCAAATTGCAGTTGTATAAGGAATATCCGTCCTTGGTAATTGTGAAGAAAAATGCAAAGCCAATAAGGGTACTTGTATATTAAAGATTAAAGAAAATATACATACCTGGACATGGGCATATTGATGGACATGGTGGAGGTGGTGTTGGTGATGTTCTACCAGCTGACTTTTGCCGTGCAGCATCTGAAAAAATTTGATAGTTATAAAATTCTTAAACTTTATAGCAGGAAGAAATGAAAACATTTCTTTCACTGCCGCACTTTTAACAAGTTTCTGTTTGATTATCAAAAATTATTATGAATTCTGATTACGTAACCTAAAAATTAAACGCAAAATACATATGTTTCTCACCGTGGATGGACGATGAAGTAGTCACAATTGCAAAATTCTAATTAGAAAGAAGAAGAATGGCTTTTTTTTTATTTTTCGAGATCTATTTGTTTATACTACTCAAGCGTTACTAAAGACCATTTTTACTTACGGACTTGAAATACTGCCAACAAGCCAAGGAAGGCGATGATCAGCACTGATTTCATCTTGAACTTGGAACTGGATACTATACCCTTAAAAGAAATTATATCTCAGTTTTGTTTGCGCTTATAGCTTTAACTCAAATTACTTAGTCTTCTATATTCAGTTGAGCGATAAACTAATGCAGTTTGTGTTAGATTTTTTACAGGCTGTTGTTATATCTACTAATTTTGACAAGAAATTACAGTTAAAAAAAATAATAAATAACAAGTTTTTTAAGTTTTGATAAGAAGGTATTATAAATTTCAAATAATGATAGTTTCAACTGTAAATCGTATTCAAACGCCACCTTATTTGTCAATATAACAAAATGAGAACTTACAGCAAAATGCTATTAAACTAAAATGCGTTACAGAATTTAGAGAATTGAATTATAAATTATTACGAATTTGCCTATATTTTAGTACAATCTGATCTTCAAGTTGGCAAAAATTGCTTTATTTTCTTGGTGTTAAAGTAAATACTACTGAAGCATTCAACAACGCAAAAATACTAAATTTTTTATGGAGGTGACTTTCACACTAAACTAAAGAATTCTTCGAATCTATAGGATAGTTTCAATATTACAAGTTCAAACGAGTTGTTATAAAATAGTAAAAGCTGATATAATTTAACTTACCGTTTGGTTTGGTTTGGAATTTATTGTGTTGGACCACCAATGAATCAACTGATTGAGGTTCTGCTTTATATAGAATGCACACCTTATTCACATTTGAAAATTATCATTCTTACAAGCAACTAAACAATTGTTTTGTGTAATATTATTTATGATCAATTAATGTACAAGTCGAAAAACACAAAAACAAAGAGATTTGCATAACACTACGCAATGTTTTTAACAACTATTTTACCTTCTTGTTTGCGCACTTGACGACTGATGCCCTCACTAATTATTTTTTTTCTGATCTTGTTACATAATTCTATTTACAAATTACTCTATTTGTAGAGTTAAGTGGTTTTTTATTATTTTGTTATTTTGATAATTAAATTCAGAAGTAAATACATAATGGTTAATAATTCATTAAAGATGTAGGCAAAATTTGTTCTTTCATATTGTATGTAATTTCATAGACGACAGTGAACAGAGTACCAATTTGAAGTTAACATATTTAGGAACTACTTAAAAGGGCACGCAAGATATCTCCTCCGAAAACTTATTTATTTGCCTTTCAGGGCCAATTGGTTGAAATACAGTAAGCAAATTATGAAAGCTACCGATGCAATAATTAACATAAATACTATCGTTTATTCCGATCTCCAAGTTGAGTTGCTGTGGCTACCGTGAATAGCTACTTTAAACTCCAAAACAATCTCTACATACGTATATTTCATTCCAGTGCATATATATTTGATACTTCATTTATCGATTATACCTAATGCCGTCCTCTTTGTCATCGTTTAACATTGCTTCATCTCTGAAAATATTTTGTACTAGCCTTCCTGTATTTATATAAACGCTTTAATCTATCAGTTTTTGTTATCGCCAATGGTTCACTTTTCTCACCTGTGTAGGACGTTTCAATTAGGGCTTTTAAAGTTTTCTTTCTAACTCCTATTGTTGACCTAGACTTTAATATCGTGCATCGGACTTCGATAGCTTTATTTCCTTGAGCTATTTATATTTTACATCTTTTGTTACTTCTAATGTCATTTATGGCTCAACCACATGAATATAAAACGTTTTTTTTTTCTAATCTATGTCATTTTAGATTTAATATCCCTTTAGCAATGCTACTTTTCTAATTCTTATTACCTGTAGAGGGTATATAAAATCTTTGACAATGGCGCATGGTGCTATTGTTTCGCTACCTTATCTAAAAATTATCGAAAATTCAATGATATATGTTAATAGTAACTGGGATTAGTGATTATTATAAAAGTGAAGTTTAACGGAGTTGACATTTCCTGAATTTCTGTATTTCAAACGTATTTAACTAGAAACAATATACGAATCTCTGCGTGTTTATTTAGAGGGATTGTTCCATTTAAAGGTGATATACCTGTATTTGCCTTTGCTTTGGACATCCTGTCGCTGAACATAATTGGAGGTTTTCGTAAATTTGTGTGCTTACTGAGTTAGATGCGTTTAATTCCGAATACTAATTGAAAGAAGAAAAATATATAGTCTTGGCAAAGACTTGAACCTGTATCTTAATCTTTTCCGGACCATGCGTTTTTCAATTATTCTACCGGGACCGATGACATTAATTGGAAAGTTTACACGTCTAATTTGTGTACACAACTATGCATAAACCTAGCTTTTAATTACGTTTAGCTTATTTATCATTCATATCTGACATTGTCGAGTTTTTGACTTATGCCAGTAGTATACAGGAAGCAAAGTTCAAAGAGTTTATATTTTTTTTTATTTTAATTACTAGCTCGATTTGAAATGATCATTTAGGCTTTGCATAAATGTCTAAGTTATTATTTCATCTTCTTAACTATATATATATATATATATATATATATATATATATATATATATTGCTGTGAAACCTTTGCTAACACCTTTGGTTACGGGAACTGGCCCTTTCAAAAAAAAAAATTAGAGCCCCACAGATTGGGCGTCATGTATGATGTGATTCTCTTCGGATACTCGCCTCTTTACTCTTTCCGCCTCGGCTGCTCACCTAGTTAAAACTTTCATCCTCATTCATAAAAAAAAACAAATACATTCCTACCACAAACATCAACGTTAACTCTATTTACATCAATATTTATAATACATTAAATTTTCCAAAATTAAATTTCAGCATAAATTTCAGTATCATAAAATTTCAAAATCAAATTTGTCATCATTTTAAATTTGCATCCAGAATTAAAGTCCTTGTAGGATGCCTACTAATTAATTTAACAATATTAGCAGACCTGAGTCTGAATAAAAGGGAGCATCTTCCACCCCTTTACTTTAATTAAACAGGTTCGTCTAATTGAGCTCAAAGACAAACCCAAAGTTTCATCATAATCAAGAACATAAATACTAAATACTCCTTTCTACCTAAACAAGAAAATTTCACCTTAAAATTAAAATTTTGTTGTTTGTACAAATTCACTATTGTCCATTTTAAGTAAACCAATTATAAAGTTATTCAACACACACCAAAACATCAAAAACCAAACAACAAAGCATAAGTTACCTGAAGGTTACTGCACTAGTGGCTTCAATGTACATCGTCCTTGCTAATTTCACCATTCCAACTGGGTTATGTTTACGTCCTCGGATTACTGGTCGCTTTTAAACATTTTCTCTAACCATCATTCATCTAAACTTGTTTCAGGGCTTTTCAGGAACGCATCTATGTATATCTAAACTTGCTTTATGCGTCCCCACAATTACGAATAACATTTAATTATTAACACCCCGGAAAAATAGCAAAGAAATTCATACTTTTTTCACGCTATACGCCAAAACTGCCTACTTTTGTTTATTCATTTATCGTTACAATTTTGATAGTTGGTACAGTAATACTCGCACATATAACTAAATTTTATTACCTTGTATCGTAGCACGTAAAGAGCAAACTGTTTTAAAGTATTTAATAATCACCAAAATATACGAGCAAACTGTTTAAATCAAAGTCGAAAATCTAGGAGCACTTTTTAAAGCATCGAATAGTCAAAATCTAAGAGAGAGCAACTCATATTAACACGGGTATATATAATCGCTAGCCTATACGTCGCTTTTGTCCCCAAAACGGACAATTCTTAGAATTTTGCATTCTATGTTCCCATCTCGACCGCCCGTGCGTCGGTTCTACAAAATTTGCACACGCGCCAGTTAAATCTCAGAAAATTTCCACACGGCACGCAACGTCTGAGAATACCTAATTACATTTTATACAGAAATCGTTGTTTCTACCTCTGATATTTGCATCTTATTTTCAACCAATCGTGACCCTCGTGACGTTGCTCAAATCCCGCTTTTAATTATTAGTGTCTTTGCTTGACGCATTTTCTCTTTCCTTTTCTAACCTGTTCTTATTGGTGCAAATTGATATTCTTTATTATCGATTATTTCAGTCCACGTGTATTCTTATCTGGGTTAAATAACCCCGTATCTAGCCTTTCCGTGAATATTAAGCGACGGTTTCTCCAACATTCTCTGTAACCATTTGTTATCTGCAAAATTTACGCAGAACGAGCCTTTTAAAAATACGCAGGTGTTCAATCGTCCTACTTCTAACTAACACTTCTACGATTTGAATATTATTGGGTTTTTACAAGCTTTTATGCATATTATATGTTATTAATAGTTCAATTAACTCCAATTAAAATAATACCCTTTAATTTTTAGTGAATCCTAATTAAATTTTCAATTATTATTTGTACATTTTGTTTAATACTTGTTACTTAAACTTGAATTAATTAATATAAATTTTGCACGTAATTTCCATTTGTTTCTTTACTTGGAATACTTAAATTACCCGTTGCGCATTTTAATTCTGCTTCTTTTTATAGAAAGCGTTTTGTAAATAATTTAAATCTCTTATTTTTAATGAAACGAATGAATTTTTATGCTCCACGGTTTTTTTTTAATAACAAAGCGTATTATCTAATAAAATTCCTTATACATGGTGATTAAAATTATTTGATGTAATTAATTAATTTTCTACCCTGGTCTAAATATGAGTAATATATATATATATATATATATATATATATATATATATATTGATGTGTATCCTCTCATATCTGCAGGAACTGGCCCTTTCTAAAAAAAAACATTCAAGCCCCAAAGATTGGGCGTCAAGAATGTTGTGAAACCTTCTAAATTAACTGATCCGTTGACTTTCTTCTGTTAATCGCCTCTTTACTTTTTCCGCCTCGGCTGCTCACCTAGTTAAAACTTTCATCCTCATTCATAAAAAAAACAAACACATTCCTACCACAAACATCAACGTTAACTCTATTGACATCAATATTCTTAATACATTAAAATTTCAAAATTAAATTGTAGCATAAATTTCAGTATCATAAAATTTCAGGATCAAATTTGTCATCATTTTAATTTGCATCCAGAATTAAAGTCCTTATAGGATGCCTACTAATTAATTTAACAATATTTGCAGACCTGAGTCTGAATAAAAGGGAGCATCTACCACCCCTTTACGTTAATTAACCAGGTTCGTCTAATTGAGCTCAAAGACATACCTAAATTTTCATCATAATCAAGAACATAAATACTAAATACTCCTTTCTACTTAAACAAGAAAATTTCACCTTAAAATTTAAATGTTGTTTTTTGTACAAATTCACTACTGTCCATTTTAAGTAAACAAATTATGAAGTTATTCAACACACACCAAAACATCAAAAATCGAACAACAAAGCATAAGTTACCTGAAGGTTAATGCACTCGTGGCTCCAATGTACATCGTCCTTTGTTAATCACACCATTCCAACTGGGTTATGTTTACGGCTTCTGATTCTAAACGCTTTTAAAATTTTCTACACCACCATTCATCTAAAATTGTTTCAGGGCTTCTCAGGACTCATCTAAGTATATCAACATCTTGTTTTGTGGATCCAACCACGATTACGAATACCATTTAATTATTAACACCCCCGAAAAATAGCAAAGAAATTCATACTTCTTTCACGCTATACGCAAAACTGCCTACTTTTGTTTATTCATTTATCGTTACAAATTAGAATAATTGGTACAGTGATACTCGCAAATATAACTAGACTTTATTACCTTGCATCTTCTTTTCTAAGTGCACTAAATAACTTTCATCGTAGCACGTAAAGAGCAAACTGTTTTAAAGTATTCAATAATCACCAAAATATACGAGCAAACTGTTTAAAGTATTCAATCAAAATCGAAAAACTAAGAGAGAAAACTCATATTAACACGGGTATATATAATAGGCCCGTGCGTCGGTTTTGTCCCGCAAACGGACAATTTCCAGAATTTCGCATCCTATGTTCCCATCTCGACCGCCCGGCACGCGGTTCTACAAAATTTGCACACGCGCCAGTTGAAAATCTCAGAAATTTTCCACACAGCACGCAACGTCTGAGAACAAATTAATTAAATTTGTATAGAGATTGTTGTTTTTACCTCTCATATTTGAATTTTATTTTCAACCAATCGTGACCCTTGTGACGTTGCTCAAATCACGCCTTTAATTATCTGTGTCTTTGTCTTGCGCATATTATCCGTCTCTATCTACCCTGTTCTGAGTGGTACAAATCGCTATTCTTTGGTATCGGTTATTTCAATCCACGTGGACTGTTAAATAACCCACTTTATTAGCATTTCCCGTGAATATTAAGCGACGGTTTCTCCAACATTCTCTGTAGCCATTTGTTATCTGCAGAATTTAAGCAGAACGTGACTTTTAAAAATACGCAGGTGTTCAATCGTACTACTTCTAAATAACACTTCTACGATTTGAATATTATTGGGTTTTTACAAGCTTTTATGCATATTATATGTTACTAATGGTTCAATTAACTCCAATTAAAATAATACCCTTTAATTTTTAGTGAATCCTAATTAAATATTCAATTATTATTTGTACATTTTGTTTAATACCTCTACTTAAACTTGAATTAATTAAAATAAATTTTGCACGTCATTTCCATTTGTTTCTTTACTTGGAATAATTAAATTACACGTTGAGCATTTTAATTCTCTTTTTTTATAAATAATTTATTGTAAATAATTTAACTCCTTATTTTTAATGAAACGAATGAATTTTTATGCTCCACGGTTTTTTTTAATAAAGCGTATTATCTAATAAAATTTCTTATACACGGCGATTAAAATTATTTGATGTAATTAATTAATTTTCTACCCTGGTCTAAATATGAGTAAATATATATATATATATATATATATATTTTATGGATTCAGAGGGTTAAATTTGGAGTAAAATGCAATTTCAAACACCCTGTATAAGAAAGGAACAATTTATTTACGCGCAAAATTCATTTCATTTATTTAATTTAAACAAACAAGTATTGACGTAATTTTATAATTAATGATTAAAAAGCGATAGGTTCATAAAGAAAACCAGTTTTTAAAAACAAATAGCAACGAAAAATTAATTTAATTTATTTTAATTCAACGTGTAATGGCATGTAGAAACACACCAGGGTATAGAAAATCAATAATCCCAAGGCAAAAGGATTCTTGGTAACAGACAAACAGACGTCAGTTGTATCGAATACTGTGAAATATAAGCTTCTAGAATTGTTGTTTAAACGGTCAATAATTAAAAACTCCTGCATGTTTGAAAGGTTACTTTATTTGTATTTATAAAAATAATAAAGCGGGTTCCATAGAATATATTTCCAACCGTCAGTTGCTTCGAATAAAAAAGCTAACAAAGTTTTTAAAAAGAGGAGGAGATGCACGGTCAATAATATGCTACAGATAAAGACGGATATAAAAGCATTAGCTTTAAAACCCACGTAGTCAATCCACGTGGAGGCATGGGCCGCGGTCAGCAAAATCGATTTTATATAACTCAAGTGGGGTTGGAACGCGACATCCAATATGCATAAGACAGGGATAAAAATATTACAGGCGGAGTTTTATGACGACACAGCACTGTGTCATTGGTTGAAACGAGTAGCTTATAAACGGACGAACACGCGACAGGTGAATGCGATTTTTCGGATTAAATTGGGTGTCTGAGGCAAATTTATGGGAGCTTTAAGTCAGTTAGATTAAAATTTGCAAAAGTACTATTTTAAATTAAGTATTTCGCATAAAAAGTGGCCGAGAGGTAGCAGTTTGAATTGTATAAATACTCTAAGAAAATTAATAGGGCTCTTTTTGTATTTTCATCGCTTTAGACTACGTATAACAATCAACCGACGTTATGATAGAGTCTTGTAAGTATTGAAAAATTGTGTAATTCAGTAACAATAGTATTAGCACTTATAACGTGGTAAGTTGAGGCCTTGTAGTTAATGATGTGTATAGTGTCGAGTGAATTAAATTAACCAAGGTTCAACTGATACCATAACAAGCTAATAAATCAATAAACAAAAGTATAATATGCGTGAATTTGGATGCTGTGATCGAATGGTAATTGGTAGCAAGGAACTTGGCGTATACTGAGGTTATCATCTATCTGGAGGATCAAAGCGCATAGTCACGAAGCCAAAGGGTACTGAAGGATCAGAGCGCATAATCACAAAGCCAAGGGGTTTTGGAGGATAGAGCATCATTCAAGGAGATGGAGACTTGAGGCATTTTCTAGGTAACTCATTTGAATTTGCTGTTATTTGATCAACTGTTGGAATTATTTGTGATGTGTGAGTGAACTTTGAAGCTTATTTATGGTTATTTAACGTATTGCAAAAGATACGTGTACTTGACAATTATGAGGGTATTTTAAATATTGAAAAAAAATGTATGTAAAGCTTACTAAATTTCATGATAAATTTAAATTGGATTGTTAAGGGTACATGGGTTTATTAGTTTGTGTAATTTTATGCATACATTAATAAACTGGGTTATTTTGAGCTCACCATACTCCAGTGTGCAATAAATATAGGGTATTATTTGGGGCCCATTTACGCCTATTGTATTAAATGTGTTTGCAATTCAAATTTTAAAACAAGGACTTTACAAAAATAGCACTAATTGAGTTGTAACTAGAGTACCAAAATGTACATATCTGTGAAAAATTGTTTGTAAATAGCGGTAAATTAAGATTATATGATTGTTGTATTTTTGTGATTTTATTGATTGATGTGTGAGTGGAACGGAAGAGTGAATGTAAATTTAGGTATCCAAAAAGAGGCACAGCTGAGCTAGCCAGAGAAGCTGCTGAAGATATTTTGAAGCAGAAATCAGGGTAAGAAATTTTTTTTTGTTGTAAACTTTTTATTTTTGAAAAGTATTTAATGACTCACTCTCGATTCTTAAACACTAAGTCCCCGATCCACAGCAATATATATATATATATATATATATATATTGCTGTGATACCACCTTTGAATGCGGGAACTGGCCCTTAAAAAAAAACATTCGAGCCCCACAGATTGGGCGTCATATTTGCTGTGATACCACCAAAATCCGGGTACTCCGCTTTTCGAATCGAGCCCCTACGAATTGGATGTCCAGAAGGCTGTGAATCCTACGAAAAGCTATTCATTACTTTAACTGTGTTGGTCCATTGACTTTCTTCTGTTAATCGCCTCGGCTGCTCCCCTAGATAACTTTCATCCTCATTCATAAAAAAAAACACATTCCTACCACAAACACGAACGTTAACTCTATTGACATCAATATTCACAATACATTAAAATTTCAAAATTAAATTTTGGCATAAATTTCAGTATCAGAAATTTTCAAGATTACATTTATTATCATTTAAATGTGCATCCTGAATTAAAGTCCTTGTTGGATGCCTACTAATTAATATAACAATATATGCAGACCGGAGTCTGAGTACAAAGGGAGCATCTACCACCCCTTTACGTTAATTAACCAGGTTCGTCTAATTGAGCTCAAAGACATACCCAAATTTTCATCATAATCCAGAACATCAATACTAAATACTCCTTTCTACCTAAACAAGCAAATTTCACTTTAACATTAAAATTTTATGGTTAGTACAATTTCAGTAATGTCCATTTAAAGTAAATCAATTATAAAGTAATTCAACACACACAAAAATATCAAAGTTCAAACAAAATAGTATAAATTACCTGAAGGTTACCGCACTCGTAGCTTCAATGTACATCGTCCCTTTTGTTAATCACACCATTCCAACTGCGTTATATTTACAGCTTCTGATTCTCAACGCTTTTCAAATTTTCTCCATCACCATTTATTTAAAGTTGTTTCTGGGCTTTTCCAGAACTCATCTGTGTATTTCTGACCCTGGTTTGGTGGATCCAGACACGTTTATGAACCATTTAATTATTCACAGCCCCGCAAAATAGCAAAGAAATTCATACTTCTTTCACCAATATACGCCAAAACTGCCTACTTTTGTGTATACATTTGTCGTTGTAAATTTTACTAATTGGTACAGTGATACTAAATTTTATTACCTTGTATCTAAGTGCACTTAAGTACATTCATGTTAGCACGTAAATAACAAACTGTTTTAAATCACCAAAATATACGAGCAAACTTTAAATTGTTCTATCAAACTAAAATGCACTGTTTAACGTATTGAATCAAGTCGCGGATGTAAGAGAGCTTGTTTATATTCACCTCGGTATATATAGAGGTTAGCCCGTCTGTCGGTCGAGTCCCCAAAATGGACAATTCTAAAGAATTTCGCATTCTCGTTTCCCATTCCGTAGCTCGCGCATCGGTTTTTACGAATTTTGTACTCGCCCCAGTTAAATCTCAGAAATTTCAACACGGCACGCAACGTCTGGAAATAACAAATTGACTTTTATACAAAAATGTTATTTTTACCTCTCAAATTTTGCCTTTTACTTTCAACCAATCGCAACCCCATGACGTTGCTCTACTCACGCCTTTTACTATATGTGTCTCGGTCTTGCGCATATTATCTGTCTCTATCTAACCTGTTCTTATTGATGCAAATTGATATTCTTTATTATCGATTATTTTAGTCCATGTGGGTGAAATAACCCACCTTTAGCATTTCTCGTAACTATTATGCGATGGTTTCTCCAAGATTCTTTGAAACCATTTGTTATCTACAAAATTTTCGCCGAATGAGCTTTTTAAACTACGCAGGTGTTCAAACATACTATTAATTCTCAGAGCTTTATTACATGGTATTTTATTGGGTTTTACAAGTTTCTATAGATATTATCTGTTACTAACGATTCAATTAACTTCAATTAAAAATAATACCCTTTAATTTTTAGCAAATACAAATTAAATATTAATTATTATGTGTACACTTTGTTTAATACCGGTTACTTAAAATAAGGTTAATTAATATAAATTTTGCACGTAATTTCCATTTGTTTCTTTCCTCGGAATAATTACATTACACGTAGAGCTTTTGAATACTGTTTCTTTTGATATAAAGCGTCTTGTACATGATTTAAATCTCTTATTTTTACTGAAACTAATAAATTTTTATGCTTCACGGTTTTAATAACGCGTATTATCTAATAATATTCATTATACACGGTGATTAAAATTATTTGATGTGATTATTTAATTTTCTACCCTGGTCTAAATATGAGTAATATATATATATATATATATATATATATATATATATAAATTTTTTTTTCTTTACGACCTTGTTCTATGTATATAGTTTGAATGTTCCTTGTGGTTTATAGGTTAGCTAGAAATAAGATAATGCTCTTTTTATTGCCTAAATTTTCAATTTATTCAATTCTTGTTCCAAGGCACTAAAATGTAGGGACATAATAACTGGTACAAATTCGTGTAGATATTACTTACTAAAGTGAGGATTAATCTAAAATTGCCTAGTACAGCATAAATAAACAGTAACTATTTTAAAAATAACAGTAGTAAAGATGAAAATAAATATTATACTCTAATATGACACTAGTAGTTTGTCAAAAAAAATTTTTGTTTTTTATTTAATTATAATAAGTGTGTATGTGTTGTTTGATGTCTGTTAGTATGCATGCATCTGTGTTTGTGTGTGTGTGTGTGTCTGTGTGTAAGTGTGTGTGTGTGTGGTGTGTGTGTGTGTGTGTGTGTGTGTGTGTGTGTGTGTGTTAGTGTGTGTAAAAATGTTTGTCTGTGAACTTGTATGAGTAGTGTATCTATGAAAGTATATAGTTTCTAAAAGTTTACCATAGACTTGTAGCTTTGATTCAAAATATAGTATTATGTTTGTATTTTTTCTTATAACTATTCATTTATTCTTTAACACAACACGTATTAACAAATGATCATCAAATAGACTTTCAAAATTCAAAAGTTATTGATATTCAACTAAAGAAAATAAACGACTATTCCTGGAAATGTGTTATATTTATCAAAATTCCTATACCATAAACAAAAACAGACATTGAAAATCTAAGCACTATATATACGTATTTATTAAATTTCCAAAACAAAAAGAATAAATGAATAATTATAAGAAAAAAAAAACATAATACTATATTTTGGATCAAAGCTACAAGTCTATGGTAAACTTTAGAAACTATATACTTTCATAGATACACTACTCATACAAGTTCAGAGACACACATTTTACACACACTAACACACACAACCACACACACACACACACACAACACACAAAACAGAACACACACACACACACACAAACACATATGCATGCATACTAACAGACATCAAACAACACATACACACTTATTATAATTAAATAAAAAACAAAAATTTTTTTTGACAAACTACTAGTGTCATATTAGAGTATAATATTTATTTTTATCTTTACTACTGTTATTTTTAAAAATAGTTACTGTTTATTTATGCTGTACTAGCCAATTTTAGATTAATCCTTACTTTAGTAAGTAATATCTACACAATTTGTACCAGTTATTATGCCCCTACATTTTAGTGCCTGTGAACAAGAATTGAATAAATTCGAAAATTTAGGCAATAAAAAGCATTATCTTATTTCTAGCTGACCTATAAACCACAAGGAACATTCAAACTATATATATATATATATATATATATATATATATATATATATATTTATGCTACTCTAAATTATCGAGCCCCTACTTTGGGCTGTTATATTATTATTGCTATGCTCCTTTAAATTATTCTCGCTCCATCGTTTGGGCGACCATATTACTTTATGCTATGAATAAACAAGATTGTAACTATCTCCGACGTTGGGCTGTCTTATTAATATTGCTATTAATTCCCTCCAGAACTTAACTGGATTTTATCTTGAACCAACCTTGTCTACCAATAACAAAATTTGATACGTTACCGCCTTCCTCGTTATCAATTTCTTATTCAACTTGTAGCTCCTCCTTGAACTATTTAAATTATCAAATTTTATCTTATGACCTCGACTAGCATTTATTTGGAATAATAAAATTCAGGTAATTCGATTTTATATAATGAAATCAATATTATTTACAGCTTTTGTAAATTATTTGAAATACACTTTTCAATTAGTTAATGTTGTAAATTTTATTTATTAAACATCATATACTATTTACTCAAAACCCAAAGTCACCAAAAACCTATTATCTTTACAAACGAAGTGTAGAACGTTCTAAACCTGTTTTCATATCACGCACTTTAAACGTATTCAAATCCTTTGTTGACTTTTTCACATTCATTTATATTAAGCAAATTCAATATTCAAAATAAAAAAATATATATAGAAAAATAAAATGTCTTATAACTAAAAATCTGACCTGGTCTATGTTCTTCACATCGACGCTTCTATTTGAATAAAAATTATCTTCCCCCAATTCAGGATTAATACATGCTCATTCGAAATATTATCTATCCACACGCTTGAACCATTGCATTTAAGATATTGCCATTACCCTCTGGACTACCATTAACTTGTACTTATGCACCCCAATTTATTGTCGTGTCATTTCAGACTTATTACTTCTTATTCTCGTCAATTTCCCCAAATTTAGAACTGTATTATCATCATTTATTTTCCCTATTGCATTTATTCTCCACGTACTCGAATATCGTAGTTTATTTTCACCCCTTACTCAAAGATTGTAGTCTGTTTGCCCCGTACTTAGAATTTAAATTTTTCTTCCCGGCTTTAGAAGCCCTATTATTAATATGTTTTAGTTTAAAATAAAATTCCACATAATCTACTTACGTTTAATCGGCAATTATAGTTTTCATCTTGGCACTTATTTTATCTTTTACTTTGAATTATTATTAATACGTATCACTTTATTTCATAGTGGCGCACTTCGGCCTTTGTTGAGTTCAAAACTGACTTCGTTATCACTGTACCTGCTAATATATTATTCAGTTCCCACCCATCAGTGGGTATGTCTACAAACTCGTCGCTCATTTTTAACCAATCAAATAATTACATTCAAAGTAGTTTGTGATGTAATTTTCTATGCTTCCCAATAATTGTAACCTGCTTGCAGCTGTCTTCGTTATCGCCAATGTAGTACCTACGGGTGGAGCATTGGGGACGTGGCCGCAAGTATAGCGGCCCTAATTCAAATTATAATGTCTTCGTTATCAACATGCGGTGTTTTGATAAATCGAATTGCTTTTCCATAAACAACTGATGCAATTCGACTTTTAGTTTTCATATTTGCCTGTTGTTCACGCAATTTTTAATCTTTTTTCTTATCAAAAATGGTAGACTATTTGCACGCATTTATATTATGCTTCCTGAAGCTCTATTTCTATCTCCGTATTAATCTAATTGTTTGGAACTCTTTTGAATGCGTGTCTGATTACACTTTATTATGTTTACATATAAATATACGCGTGCTTCCACTGAAAAATACCATTCTTTGCTTTACCTAGATTAACTAAAACTTTATCTACAGGGTATTAAATATTTACTATTTCCCTAACGCATGTGTTCCTGGTTTCTACGCTAACTATGCGTCTTCCTATGTTTATTTGCGTCGCTTAAAACTATTTATACTTTATATACGGTGTTGACTGCTTACTATCTACAAAAACAATCTCCATTTCTTAATTCTTTCCTAAATAAATGCAGTTTTCTGCTGCCTATGGTAATTTCTCATTTCTAAATGACCCTTACTATAAAGTACACCCTTAAACAACCCCTTATCACAGCAATATATATATATATATATATATATATATATATATATATATAAACACGAAAGTTTATAATATTTTTTACCAAATAAATATGGCATGGATAACAGTGTTGTCCTTCTTCAGCAAGAACAATGTTCATGTATAACTTCTTCAAAATTAAATATGGTTAGACATATAAAAATAAAAATACAATTAACACTGACGTACAAATTATAAACAGATTGTTCTTGTAATAGAATTAATGAGAGTTAATGCCGTAAACCGAAAAAAAAGGAAATGGTTTTACCCAATTATAAATAACATAATACTTTACAGTCAAGCGTATTCAGTTTGAAATAAGCAATTATACAATTAATTCCTACAAACACATCTGCTTCTTGTTCACATGTATTGGTAAAATTCGTACATTATTTAGACAACACTAGAAATTTCCATTTTAAAAAAATTAATATTAAAACTGCTTTGAAAAAAAATTGTGATCAATAACTAAATTGACCTGGAATGATGATCATTTACACTTCACAAAGCAAACGACATTTCATGTCAGAACTTTACTAATTATATTGCATTTTATTTCCTAACATAATTCCTTCGAATTTTCATAAATTGTCACACATTTAAGATTACGACATATTTAGCGAAACAAACACAACAATGTTTGCATATTCAAAATACACAAATAAGTGAAAATCATTCTATATCAAATACAGTTTCCTAATAATAAGCACAATAATTATATCAGTGGGAAACAATTTGTTATTTAAGCAATTACAAAATTTTTTTAAATAAAATGTTTACTTTAAATTTGAAATAAGAGACTGCCAAGGATTAAGGGGAAATCTTACTAGGAAATTTAGGTTTTGTTGAAACCACATTTACTTATGGAAATTTTTTTATTGACTCTTTTTTAAAAATTTTCTTAATTTTTTAAAGGGTTTCCTTTATTTTAGGATATTTAATATGGAAGGCTATTTAAAATATAATTTATTTTAAATTTAATATTTATTGTAAAATTGAAATTTTAAATGGGAAAAAAATTGAAAAAAACATGAAAAAAAAAAATGGTGGAAAATTCATGGTTTTAAAAATTTTTTGTTGGGAAAAATTCCAAAAATTTTTAAAAATTTTGGTTTGGGTAAGTAAAAAAAAAGAAAATAAATTTATAAAAAATTTTTTTTGGGTGGAAATGGGGAAAGTTTAAATTTATTTTTAAAAAAAAATTTATAGGGAAAAATAAAATTTTTCAGGGGAAAAATTTTTTTTTAAAATTTTGTTTTTACCAAAAAAAAAATTTATGTTTAAAAAATTTTAAAAAATTTTTTAAAAGGGAAGAAAATGGGTTTTTTTTCAAATTTTGGGAAAAAATCTTTTTTTTAAAAATTTTTTATAATTTAAATTACTAAAACCAAAAATTAAACCCCCAAAAAAAATTGCCAACCTTAAAGAATATCCTTTTTTTAAAAAAATTTTCTTTTTTTATTTTAGTTTATTTGTTTTTAAATAAGCGGTTAATTTTAAAATTTTAAAATTACTTTTAAAAATTTTTAAAAAAAAAAAGGGTTTTAAATTTTAAAAATATTTATTTCTTAATTTTAACCCTTTTTTAAAAAAAATTTTAAAAAAAAAAAAGTTAAAAAAGGTTGTTTTTTAAAAAAATTTAAAATTATTAAATTTTTATTAAATTAGGAAAAATTTATTTGGAAAAAAATTTTAAAAAAGGGGTTTTTTTAAAATTTTAAACAAGAATTTTAATTTAAATTTTTTAAAAATTAAAAGGTTTTTTTAAAGGGTTTTTTAATTTAGTTTTTTTTAAAATATTTTTTAAAAAAAATTTTTTTTAAAATTATTTTCCAATAAAAATTTGGTTTTTAAAAAAAAATTTTTAAAAAAACAAAAAAAAAAAAAAAAAGTTTTAAAAAATTTTTTACCAATTTTCCTTTTTTTTTGTTCTACTTTCAATTATTTTTTTTTTATTTTTCAAAACCCAAATACACCGATTACCCGATCTTTTAAATTCAATGCAACTGTTTGAATTAAGAATAAATACATTTGTATTCAGGAACAGAATTTAACGATTTAGCTACTTCCGGAGCTTAGTAAGAAAATTTTGTAGAAGCGATGCAGAGGCAAATCATTTTAAGAAGAACCCAGGCCATTGACAAGATTGCGCAGAAATGTAGGAACGGTGGCGTAGTAAGTTCTTACGGTAATATTAGGGGAAGTGCGCTTTATAAATACTCCCACATACAATAACAAAACGCTGTTCTTTATTTCTAAGCGGAACTGTTTTTTTGCAGGAAATGAAATGATATATAAACGATAGAAAACAGCTGATGTAAATTGCGCCGTCTTCATGATGTAGTTGGGATGCGTGTGACTACTATGCCTAAGGTCCCTTGTTCGATTCACGACACGGCCCGCTTGAAAATGTTACGCAAATCATACTTCTTTCAACGATTTATTCGTTCATATTTCGTCTCTTGCTTTTAGTAACAAATAAACTCCTTTTGTCTCTTTACGGAATGCTTCAGTTTTGAGATAGGTATCGTTCCGATAAAGTCAAAGCCCAAGATTCCAAATGTGATGACAGTTTCGACTTTGGGATTAACCCTCACCGCACCAGACTCAACGATATACACCATAAAATGTTTCATGTTTAATTCTAATATTTCGCAAAAGTCAAAGGCTTCACTGCATTTCTAGTATTATGTTTTAAAATAAGCCAACACCCACCCCATAAAAAATAGAAGGTATAACCACATACGAATTGAAAGTATACTGCTCTTACGATTACTGCTTATAATCGAGGTAAGTATTTCAATGTCTTTATGTTAAACGATTATGTAACACAAACCTGTTTATTAAGCTAAGAAAAATACATTGCATTTTAATACTACTAATGTCCTATGAACATTCTTGTGTAAATAGAATTTGCCAATCATACGCAATTAAATTTTTTAAGAAGAAAATTCCTTGTCCTTATGCATGTTTAGATTTGTTTGCATTCTTCCAACAAGAAATAAACCTTTAATAATATTTATATCTACACTTTCATTCTATACTTTTTTCTATTACTAATCCTTTTATAGTGTTTTCCATTTACTGTTTTTTATTTGGTCCTATATAAGTCTGGTTTTCACAAACTTTACAGAAAACTGCATTGAATGGAAAAAAATGTAATAAATGGCTTGATATATGTTGGAACTATTGCAACTATTGTATTATACAACCTGCGGTTTAAAAACATCCTCTTTGTTATAATTCAATGGATTTAAAGTCGTACCTTGATATTGTAAAAAGAACAAGTGCTCAAAACGAAACTACTTTGAAATTAAACAAATTCAGGAAAACTACATACATAAATAGGAAATAGGGTTTCTGCAATTGAGTATACATCTCCATACACCTACGAAAACAAAAACGTTGTGAAAGTCTGTACAAACGATTGGGGGGTGTATAGCGAAGGAAGCATCGAATAACTACATTGCTTATTTGTATCGGAACGGTATATTAAGTTAGTTGATCGAATACGCATTTTAGTTATCTCTCAGGCTAAGAATTGCCAGAGTCAAAGTGATCCGATGAAGGTTAACCATTCACAGGCACTGTTGAACATCGTTAACACTCACGTTTAGGCAACACTTTTACGTTTATTGAACCTGTTGTTAATTAGTTGTTAGTTGTTAGTATGCAAAGACCACGTAGCTTTAAATAACTAGAGCACCAGTTTAAACCAAACGAATAATATGTTAAATGGGTGTAACTCAAAACCATTTATTATAATTAAGGATACAAATGATTTGATACCTTACTGTAAATTTCTACATAATACAAACGAATAATATATAGTAGACATTTTATATTGAACAATAACGACCGCCGTGCGTATTTTATCACTTATTCATCCGGCATTCTATACTGCCGACTGCTAACCTGTTTGGAGGTTTCTCACCCTTAACAAGAGCGAACGTCGGCGTACGGCAGGGCACCGCCCCCACTAAGTTGACCTTTTGCACTACACGTTGCAAAAACATATTGCATTCTTGTACAACTTAATTTATCGAACTTGTTAGTATAGGGTAAATAGTACATTTGGCGGTTATTCATATTGAGAAATAAATTATCCTAATATCAACATTTTTGTAACGTGATAACACTGCTAAGGAATTACAAAGTTTCAATTTCTTTTAAAACATCGCTCTCTTTTGATACTGGCATAGATATCATAACTAAAATTTTACATAGTATTACTATTTCGTTAAACATTTTTTGAACGCAATATTCTAGAATAACATTTAAATGCAGAACTACAGGAAAAGGTAACGAGGTTTCCTTTTATAGATAAATTACTCATCTTCAGCTTACGTCTACTGGCACTCGGCTCCACCTGTATTCAAAAAGTAAAACATATCAAGGGTTTCTTCACATTTTTGCTGAATATACATAAATGTTATATGCTGTGTCTAATGTACATGCAGCTTGTTGTATACATAAATAGATAGAAGTGTATAATAAATAAATAGTTGTGTTAGTGTTGTTAATGGACCAATCCTAAAGAAGTTAGTTTAAGAAGATATTAGTGCTTGGAAATTCATTAGTGTAATAGTGCTTCATTGTTAAGTGGACTGAAAACATCTATAAATAAGGCATTATACTGTTTATTAGACTTGTGAAAAGTGAGTAATAAAGACTATTGTTATTACTTGTTTTTAAATCAGAGAAACGCGGTAGTAGTAACCCGTTTCAATATCAATAGCGTCGTCTTTTGCATTTTTGCGTCGTTTACTACATCTAGCTTGTTTTCGTCACAACATTTTATTTAGTAAAACACCGCCATACCTATATAATAAGATAAGATACAGGACGGATGTACATAATATAAATATTAGGCGAAAGGGTATGCTGACAATCCCGTCACATAAGACTCAGATATTCAAACGTTCTTTCTCATATACTGCAGTACATATTTATAATTCAATAACTCTGGACTTTAAAATCATGTTACCCTTACGCTTTAAAAACAAATTAAAAAATCATTTTTTACAACAAGGTTTTAAGTAGATTATTTTTTTCTTCTATTATTTTTTCTTTTCATCTCATTGCTAATTAAGTCAAACTCTGCCAACCAACTTTACAAAATAACACATTTATGATTTAGGGTTAAGTGTAAGAACAGAGGGTTCATTGTAACTCAACTGAACTTCGCCCTTTGCACAAAAATTATATGTACACATAAATGTAAATGTTATTAATTTGTCTATGTTGTGCAATAAAGTCATTATTATTATTATTATTATTATTATTATTATTATTATTATTATTATTATTATTATTATATGCTCAAATATGGTTGTGATTAGTTTCTCAAAGTTTTCCAAACCCAGCTTAATTTTCAAAAGATGAATTTTTTTTTATTGTAAGATACTTAGAATTATATCAGCATAGAACATTTTTTTGAAAAAAGCGTTAGCCTATACATAAAATTTTCGTCTGTTAACAGTTCTGCATAGCAACCAGCTTGATAAATGGTAGTTTGATCCTAACCTTAACTAAGTCATTTTTTAATTCGTGTACTATGGAAACACCGCGCAAGGGAGAATTTTACTTAGTTATATTGTTTGAGGTACATTCAATATCGTGTAATATTTGTGTTTTCTTAGATGCGTTGGAAAAAATGTAAACAATCGTGTCAGCTAAAAAGGAAAATGTTCTTAAGTGTTTGTCATTATTGGATTAACGTTTACAGTACAATAATGAATAAAATTGGCGTTTTCATATTTTTAACTAATTTTGGTTTATATTTATGAATTTGCTGCAATTATAGTCAATAAATTTCTTTAATTCATTAAGCACACTGGTAGTACCTAAGAGGGACCCAGCCACATTCAGAACATACTAGGGAGCCTCATTCCGCATTGATCATTTTGTGAATGAATACGTCATCCACCTCGTTTCTTTGCTTGACTCAAAAATTTCTCTTCAATTAACTAATGCGATAAAAGTAAAATAAGGGCGGGCGAAGCTCTAAGGAGCACCGCTAAATTCTTCACCACATTCACGTTTTTGCTTAACCTAAAAATTCTTTTCCACGTTTAATTTTTACTTAACCTAAAAATCTCCGAACTAGTCAAGCACCTAAGGGACACAGCCGCGTTCAGAACATACTAGGGAACCTCATTCTGCATTCATCATTTTGAGAATGTTTAACGTCATCCACCAAGTTTATTGCTTAATTTAAAAAATCTCTCTCTTCAATTAACTACTACAGCGAGAATATAAACGAGGGCGTCGCTCTAAGGAGCCCCGGTCTTCATCAAGCAAAAACACAAACGCCGCCTCGTCGGCGAAGCTTCACAACAAAGACATCCAGCACTGCTCCCTCCGAGGGTAAAGGCCTAACGAGCCCCATTCCACATTCATTATTAAGCAAACTATCAACCAACAAAGACATTACATGTGATTTTCCAATGCTCCACCCCAAGGTACTACATTGGCCAGGAAGCGAGTTTTTTTTACCTGGAAAATTTGGAATTTTGCCGAACCCTTGCTGTTCCAAGCAAGGTAGGGATCTTTAACGTGCGTGACAACACTCACACACGGGACCTCCATTTTACCTCTCATCCGAACGAGGGTGTATTTTTGTGAAATTTTTTGTCGGGATTCGAACCCGGGACCTTGGGCGTAGTAGTCACACACATACCACTACGCCACGGAGCCGCCCAACCAACAAAGACACCGGAGCCCCTGCGCATCCTCCGCATTGAATATACCTGAGATTCTATGCCGATTTTCTGCCAAACCGGCGTATACATATGTTGCTGTGCGCCAATTTTGCAAAACCGGCGTAGCATAACTACTACTTCTTTTGTTATGAATTAGTGTGTTTATTTATTTTGTTTCAGATACTTTATTTTCAACTTTGTATTTGGTAAAACCCCGTATACTCGCCGATTGAGCCCGATCATCCTTTTCTTGTCCATACCGGTTAGGGTCTATGTGTGTAACATATTTTTCTAACGAAACCCTATTTCTGTACTTTAGAATTATCTTGGTTTCTGACCATTATTTAAATTACCACAATGTTATGTATTTTTGGTTTTTACATGGGTGCTCAGGTAACCAAAAGTGTATCAGGGGACCTAAACTCTAATCAGTCTTTGCCAGAGGCGACAATTTATCACTTAACGTTCAAGAAATACAACGAGGTTTTTTGAATGTTAAAATAACCCACAGTAAAGCTGGTTGACAAACGCATCAACATAAAAAGAAAACTTTCTGTAAGTTAATAAGGCTAACTGTGGAACTTAAACCAGCGCTTTTGCATGAGAGAGTGTCGAGATCCGATTTTGCTTGAGTACAAACAAAGACAAAACTTTAAACCGCCACGGCGTTTAAATCTCTAATACCAAAAGTTCCGGGAAAACGCAAAAAAACGTATGTTTCAAAAAGCTTAATCACAATAATAAAAAATAACTGACCCGCTAGTCCTTTCTATTTCAGTCCTGTAAGAAAGACTTCACTATTAATCAAAAACAAAACCACCGTTTGTGGTTCTCTACCTAAATACAAATACGTACAAAATAATTTTTGTGAAATCAAACTAATAAATTAAGTTTCAGGTATTAACCAAATTAGTTCCGCTAGTTTAATATGTTACATCAATATACAAGAAATTATATTCAATACTTCAAAATTTTTTATAAGTATTTAATAATTAAATTCAGTCAAGTAATACTGATTTATAACTTATTTCAAAAAGTAGCTAAATTTACAATTATTTGTTGTTCTCTTTCTCAGATCTGTTGAAAAAATTTCACATGTTTCTTAAAAATATAAAAATTTCAAGTATCAAAATTCAACTAATTGTTTTACAAATCTTCTAAGTTTTTCGTATTTTCAAAGCCCAAACAAGGCAAGGTCATATTGAGACAAAATTTTTATCTAAAGTGTTGTTTAGACTGGTATTTTAAACTAACAAACTTTGTAATATTACGTTAGAAAAAACTAGGTCAAAGTTAGAATTCTTACAAATGTTTTAAGAGAGAAATGATTATGATAACAAAAGATTATAGATTCTTAAACTTCATCAAGCGTGTTATGAACGCCTTATCTGCTGAAAATTTTAAAACATCATTTATGAAATGTCCAAATTCCGCACTTCAGCAAAGACACTAATAATCTTACTATAAAAATTTAAAGCAAACCTTGGCACTTACACTAGGTATAGCAATATGTTAAAATTTTCATTTTAAGTAGTTACCCTAAGTCAAAGTGAGTATTTTTTTACGACATGGAAATGTCTTTCATCTAACAGCAACCAACTGTGTTTTGTTTATAGAGGAATACAAAATTTCATCTCACCAAAATCAAACAATTCTGCTACAAATCATTGTCAAAGTTGATCAAAGTTACCAAATAATTTATCGAAGTTATTAGAGGGCTTAGGAATTTTTTAAAGTTGCATTAATAACCAAACAAATAAATTAAAATAATTAAGTTTTGTACCGCTCATTATTCCCTAGTGTTTCTATACCACATACTTAGATTTATTTAAAAGATGTTCTAGTAGATAGTAACGTTCATGACGATAAAATCGAAGAGTATATCAAGCTTGTTTCACATTGCATGTCCCAGAACACTTTTCAATTTAAAAACAAATTGTACCAACAACATGAAGGGACTGAGAAAAACAGCCTTTTACCATTCATAGATATTTGTATATGTCGCGCTTTGAAACGGAGCTTAAAGAGAACTCCAAATACTTTTCAAGAATATGGATAAAGTACATGGATGATATTTTTGCCGTTTTTGATACTTCAAAATCGAATGTTGATGATTTCTTTAATGAAGTAAATTCAAAAGTTAAAAGCATAAAATTCACATACGAACTAGAGAATAATGGCAATTGCTATTTCTAGATACACTAGGGATTAAAAACGATAATAAACTAGAAATTGATATTTATGGGAAAGAAACTAATGTGAATCGTTTTATTTTATCCTCCTCCAACCACAGTTTACAACATAAACTAATGTTCAATTTTTTGGTGAACAGATTAATTAATTTTCCTTTAAATAGCGACAAGTTTAATAAGGAGCTTGCATTTATTAATCAAATAGCGATTCACAATGGTTTTTCTGCAGTTATTGTCGATAATATTTTAAGAAAATGTAAAAATAGAAATAACATCCGCAAATCAACCTAGCACCACAAATGAATTAGTCAAATTTGTCAAACTTCCTTTTTACAACACCACTAATGGTCTTAATAAAATATTTAAACTATTCAATTTCAAAATTCCTTATAATAATAAAAATAAAATTAGAGATCTGTTAGGTAACCCAAAAGACAAAGTGGACAAGTTACAAAAGTCAGGGATTTATGAGATTAGCTGTTTGGGACCAGGATGTTCTCAAAACTATGTTGGTCAGACTAAGAGAAATGCTACAACTAGATTTAAAGAGCACATTACTTATTTCAAATACGGTAAATATAAAAAATCTCAAGTCGCCAAACATATTGCAGAAACCAGCCACCTGATTAAAATAGAGGATGTCAGACTGTTAAAGGCGGTGCCAACGTATTCCCTAAAAGCATATTAATCAATCACAATAGCTAGACACAAAAGACCCCTCTTAAATACTGACAAGGGTCCAATAGCGTCACCTGGATTGTTTGCTCTATTAATTTAACAACCAATGGAAACGCATGATTAACTTTGGTTCCGCTTGAGCAATATAATTTTAGTAAAAATTAAGTGGTTTTGTTTATTAATGTAGCAATTCACTGTGTTTTGTAGAGATCGCGAACCCACCTGGTGAGGAGGATATCCTTAGGTGTTCACACCAAACTTTAGTAAATTGTTTGTTAGAAAGGATCACTTCAGCCTACGTGTGAAGAGAATATACCCAAAAGGGTTTCCTAAACCATTTATAATGTTTTGTATTTCGTGTTTTACTGCTGATGATGATCACATAGTAGTCGAAATACGTATTTAGTATCTAAGAATATTTTTCGTGGTAAAGGGGTATTAACTATTTTCATTTGTATCGTGCCACAGTGTCCTAATTTATCATTAACAAAAGAAATAGATTTTTATTAAATAATAATAGACTAACATACCATTGAGGAGTTTTGTCTAGAACAGAATTGATGCAGACCAGATCATTGCTTCAGTTAGACTAACCGAACCTCCGCTTCCATGCTATTAACTTATCTTCGTCGGGCATTTTGTAGCGAAATAATATACCATCCAACGCGTTACATACGCATAAGAACACATTTAATAAATCTTATAGTTTTCAAAGCAACCTAATATTATCCAGCAAAAATAAATACCAATTACACAACCTTGAGCAATAATTGGAATTTTTTGTGAATAATTAGGTAGCATTACGTTGAAATAATTCTTTTATACCAAAACTAAAATCAGAATGTACCATCTAAGTAAATTATAAATAGTTAGAAACGGAATTTATTTATGTTACAACATATTCTTACTATCATCTAAAGTATCTCAATTTTCGACCATCATTTAAAGTTCTATAAAATTTTGTATAAGTATCAGTTAACTCAATTCTTAACTCTTACGTTTGTTAAACAGCTTCTGTATTACATTGAAAATTAAACATTTTAATAGCACGAACCTACTTTCTTAAAGAATTCTTTGGTATTCAATTAATTTGTATATTTTGTTTTATTCACACAGAAAAACTAAATATTATATTTTGGTTTTATGTATTCTCCAATTTTATGCGTTTTCGACGTTTTGAGAATTTTTTGAACGTTTTGTATGTTTTATGTGTTTTATGTGCTTTATTAGTATCATGTGTATTTTACGATTTGCGCTTTTGATGCCCCTACAACTATGATTAAATGAATAAACCCAATTTCTGTGGATTACGTTTTAACACCAAACGAAAGGGAACCAACGCAAATATAACATTTTTTATTGCAGTCTTAATCTGATTATTGCCAATATAAGTGTCTTTGCAAACTAATTTTCACTTTTAACACCTTAATCGTTTATTCGATTTAAGCCTGGTAACGGTTTCGTTAATTATTTTCTTTATTTCATATTTTTCTCATATGTTAAGTTATTAAATAGCATCACTAGGGAGCTCATATTTTCTTGATTTTGGTTCTACTTTATAATACAAACACAAAATATTGAATTTATTAAACCACGCACAAGTCACTATTAAAAAAAGCTTATACTATGTTTACGAAAATAAACATAATGGAGTAACAGATAGAATTTTTAAGCGTAATTCGATTAGCCTAAGATTCAAAACCTTAAATAATTACCACGAAACCAAAGGAATATCTGCAAATCAAGCAAATTGTTACGTTTTTTTTTGTGGCAGCCACGTTGGGCGCCAAAAATGTAACGTTACGTAATTCGTAGCCGAGCGTAACACCAAGAAAATCAAAGAAATGACAAAGAAAATCAAAGAAATGACCAGGCTCAATCGGAGAGTGGGGGGGGGTATAGAAAGCAGACCAACATATAACGTACGGGGCTGTAAGGAATTAGTAACAATACCTGCAATAAAGAAAAGTTAGAATAGCAAACCTGCAATAAAAAAAATTAGTCCTGCCAACCTGAAATAAAGAAAAAGCATAGCAGTAATGAAAAGTCACAGCTATTCAGTACTTTGTAGAATGTAAATAAAACGGTTTAGAAAACTATATAATATAATCACGATAAAAGCATTATAAAAAATTTTATTACAAAGTGAGGTAATATTGGGTAGTAGCAGAAACGTTTCCTCACACACCAATTAAACATAAATCAGACAAAATGTTAAAAAAAATAAATAGGTAAGACACAATTGATATGAGTAATTCAGTAAATAAATAGGTAAGACACAATTGGTATGAGTAATTTAGTAGTATTGGTTTTTCTTTCTTTCTTTTTTTTCTATGTTTTAAAATAGCATGCAAGTCTATTGTAAAAGGTATAAACACGACAAAGAATATTGCAAAACAAACGGATAGATATTTAAAGTAATCACAAGTATGAAATAGTTCAACTTACGCAACCAGGAGCACCGGAAGAGTGTCTATAGAATTGGACTAATTCGGCTACTGATAGCCTTGCAGTTGGAGTTGGTGGAGTGTGGGGTGTCCATGGTTCCATCCCATTATCAACTTGAAACTTGACACTACTATCAACTGCAGATTGTTCTTTTACTTTCTGTAACTGATCGAAAGCCTCCTGATAGCTTGGTAAGCCAGATGCACTGGTGTAGCTTGGCAAAGATTCACAGTCTATTCGCGGGGGTGGAATTTGTGGTACAACAGACAGGAACACATGCAACTAAGAACAATTAAAGTTAGTATAATTCCGATCCAAACATCCGTCGAGAATTTTTCGTATTGCGGATCTGCTTCAGCAGAAGGAACTTCGTCAACTTCTGAAGCTAATTTCAGTTGGTAAAGGCATTGTTTGAATACGGTGAAACATTTAAAAACACTATCACTCTCACAATCTCGTTTTTTAAAAAAAATGTACGTTCATATTTTATTTACTTATTATTAAATGCCAGATAAATTTAACGTATCATTAATACGGAATGAGTTAAAAAAAGGGAGTTTCAAACCTAATTAAAGTGGCTCCTTTAAAAATTCTGTACAAGTTTATTGCACTTACCCTGGTAGACAAGGACCACGAAACTAGATCGCACACACAGTAATCCTAAAAGAATCGGTCAAGTTTAGCAAGCAAGTTCTACAACTTTTATTTCAAAAGAAACTCAACTAAAAACACAATTAGGAAAGCACGCATAATCACTAAGTAAATCCGTCAATGTTCCGCAAACCATATCGGAACCAAGAACAAAACTACCACTTTTATTTCCAACAGAAAATCAACAAAAACAACGTTAGTAAAGCAACGCGTAAACACTAAGTCAATGTTCCGTAAACAAGCACGTCAAACACGTTCGATTATAAAGCATCTTTTCTTCAATGTCATTAGAATATAGTTACCAAGAACGAACTACGACTCCTCACTCTAATCTGTTTATTTTAAACTCGTAGTTGTACAACCGCTTATCGTCTCTTATCTAGACCCGTATATTCACATAAGCAACAAACTTTATATCAACGGCAAGACGAGGACGATGCAATCTACTCTTAACTTCAGCATAATTAACTTTTACCTTACAAAATATCAAATATTTGATACACATATTCCGTGCTAAGTTTGCTATCTACTCAAAGGCATTAACACTTTGTGGTTCGCTTATCTACACTAATATTTTCCCACATTTAAATATTATTTTATTATTACATTAATTAGACTAGAATTTGAAGCAAAACATTATTTACACTTAACTTAAAATGTCAAAATATACATGAGGAACACCATCAAATTAACAACAATAAATAAGCTATAAAAATGCACGTTACAAAATAATTTAAGCAGGAACATGGTTTATGTTTTCTCCAATACATGATGTGATACTTGTGTTAAATCAAGGTGCACGAAATCGTTGGCTTTATTCTTCTGCAGCTGTCTTTATTATATCATTAAAATAATAATTTTATATATCAGATTTTGCGGAATACTCAGGTTAAGCAGTCTTAGCTTGCCGCTCCTTCAGTTGCTATTGTAGCTATTCTATCTATATAACTTGTATGTGATAACACGGTTCCAGTTACAAACGGTATAGGTTAAACTCTTATGTTGGTCTACACTTTTGGTCTCAATGGTTCATAACGTAAATCTTAAGTAGCTACCACACCACCACCACCAAGTGCAAGTCGTTCCCAATTCCGCTAATAAATCGTTTAGTTCTACGTTGCTTTCGTATTGCTCCGCTACACATTCGCTGCTTATTGGGAAGAGGTGTCCGCTTTTGGGCGCAGAAAACAAACCATTAGTACTGGGTTTGAAATAATACATACACATGTCCTAGCAGTTTTGAAAGAATTATACGTTATACGTACACAGTATGTTGTGGTAGGAATTTTCGATTATGACGTGGAACGAGTGTTGGTTCTAGGTTAAAGGAGCACAAGGAATAAAATCTGAGCCTTTGGGTTATGGAAATCTTACGACTTATACTCATATATTTTGGACGTGGAATTTTCGGAGTCAGGAACGGTGAGTGTTAGTTAATACTTGGTGAAAGAAATCACCATATTTGGAATTGTAATTTTCGACTGGTAGATTGCAAGATCAGAACATGCTGATATGACGGTTTTTATTATTAGGGTGGGGCAATGATTGTTTTTAGATAAAAAGGGAACTACAAATACAATCAAAGCCTATTTTTTTTGAGCAATGAATGTTCAGTTTCGAACTTGAACATACCAGGGTTAGTGTTGGTGGATCAGTGATGCTTTTGAGGACAAATATAATGTCAAAAACTAAATTTTCAGAAAAACCCTTTGTGAAGGGTTCAAACGCTTTTATTTTATTTCTAGAAATTAGAACTAAGAAAACCCTTCATAAAAGCGTTGATAAACATGTGATGCGGAAAGGTTTGATGTTTATTATCACAACCCTATAGTAACGCTGTCTGATTATTCTTCCTATTATGGTTGAAAATTTTAAACATTAATTGGAGTAAACAATTTAAAATATCTTAATTAACTTGCAGTTTATTAATGCATTATTAACATAAATGATCACACCCGACTACTTTCAAAATTAGTGTTTTTCTTCAAAAACAACCCTAATTTGGTGTCTGCAAAAGACAGCACTTTAAAGTACCACTGCATACTCCTACTCCTAGTGGTATTAAATGGCACTCTGGTCTGCAAGCCGTTAGTGGAACGTCTATACCTAAGGCTTTACACGGCACATCCCCTAAAAAGTGAAATTGATTAATAGTGTAGTACTAAAAAGAAAAACAAAAATCATTCAAAGTGTGGCTACTATTGTCTTTAACGATCACGGCCTTTGCGGTTCGGGAATTTTAGATCGAACTTCACTATGGAAAAGTCTTCCAAAAATTATGTATTTCGGGTATTGCGCAAACGCTAAAAATGTGTAGCTGTAAATACAAATAGCTTTATCTTTAAATTTGAAATAATTTGTTACTGACATGCCGAGAGGCATCTAAGCCAGAACACAAGGAAATCTTAGCTAGGAAATTTAGTGTTTTGTTGAACACCTATCATTCTACACTAGATACGGTGGATGAGATCAACAATTACTTATGACAATCTTTCTTTAAAAAATTTTACTTAGACTCTGTAATGTGCAATAGGTGTTTCCTTTATTTTCAGGACTATTCGTAGATATAGGAAGTAGCATATTTAAAATATAATTTCCATTTTTAAATTTGGAAGGCTATTTATACTAGTAATAGATTGAAATGTTTCAATATGATAAATAGCTGTATAGTTAGTATCAATAAAAGCAGTGAGAACAACAATGGACATGCGAAAAACTCATAGGTAGTATTTGAATTGCATTCAGCTTAATTCTTAATTCTTAGTTTTGCCCTGAATTACAGTAAGCTGTCACTTAAAAAAGCAAATTGCAGTTGTATAAGGAATATCCGTCCTTGGTAATTGTGAAGAAAAATGCAAAGCCAATAAGGGTACTTGTATATTAAAGATTAAAGAAAATATACATACCTGGACATGGGCATATTGATGGACATGGTGGAGGTGGTGTTGGTGATGTTCTACCAGCTGACTTTTGCCGTGCAGCATCTGAAAAAATTTGATAGTTATAAAATTCTTAAACTTTATAGCAGGAAGAAATGAAAACATTTCTTTCACTGCCGCACTTTTAACAAGTTTCTGTTTGATTATCAAAAATTATTATGAATTCTGATTACGTAACCTAAAAATTAAACGCAAAATACATATGTTTCTCACCGTGGATGGACGATGAAGTAGTCACAATTGCGAAATTCTAATTAGAAAGAAGAAGAATGGCTTTTTTTTTATTTTTCGAGATCTATTTGTTTATACTACTCAAGCGTTACTAAAGACCATTTTTACTTACGGACTTGAAATACTGCCAACAAGCCAAGGAAGGCGATGATCAGCACTGATTTCATCTTGAACTTGGAACTGGATACTATACCCTTAAAAGAAATTATATCTCAGTTTTGTTTGCGCTTATAGCTTTAACTCAAATTACTTAGTCTTCTATATTCAGTTGAGCGATAAACTAATGCAGTTTGTGTTAGATTTTTTACAGGCTGTTGTTATATCTACTAATTTTGACAAGAAATTACAGTTAAAAAAAATAATAAATAACAAGTTTTTTAAGTTTTGATAAGAAGGTATTATAAATTTCAAATAATGATAGTTTCAACTGTAAATCGTATTCAAACTCTACCTTGTTGGTCAATATAACAAAATGAGAACTTACAGCAAAATGCTATTAAACTAAAATGCGTTACAGAATTTAGAGAATTGAATTATAAATTAGTACGAATTTGCCTATATTTTAGTACAATCTGATCTTCAAGTTGGCAAAAATTGCTTTATTTTCTTGGTGTTAAAGTAAATACTACTGAAGCATTCAACAACGCAAAAATACTAAATTTTTTATGGAGGTGACTTTCACACTAAACTAAAGAATTCTTCGAATCTATAGGATAGTTTCAATATTACAAGTTCAAACGAGTTGTTATAAAATAGTAAAAGCTGATATAATTTAACTTACCGTTTGGTTTGGTTTGGAATTTATTGTGTTGGACCACCAATGAATCAACTGATTGAGGTTCTGCTTTATATAGGATGCACACCTTATTCACATTTGAAAATTATCATTCTTACAAGCAACTAAACAATTGTTTTGTGTAATATTATTTATGATCAATTAATGTACAAGTCGAAAAACACAAAAACAAAGAGATTTGCATAACACTACGCAATGTTTTTAACAACTATTTTACCTTCTTGTTTGCGCACTTGACGACTGATGCCCTCACTAATTATTTTTTTTCTGATCTTGTTACATAATTCTATTTACAAATTACTCTATTTGTAGAGTTAAGTGGTTTTTTATTATTTTGTTATTTTGATAATTAAATTCAGAAGTAAATACATAATGGTTAATAATTCATTAAAGATGTAGGCAAAATTTGTTCTTTCATATTGTATGTAATTTCATAGACGACAGTGAACAGAGTACCAATTTGAAGTTAACATATTTAGGAACTACTTAAAAGGGCACGCAAGATATCTCCTCCGAAAACTTATTTATTTGCCTTTCAGGGCCAATTGGTTGATACATACAGTAAGCAAATTATGAAAGCTACCGATGCAATAATTAACATAAATACTATCGTTTATTCCGATCTCCAAGTTGAGTTGCTGTGGCTACCGTGAATAGCTACTTTAAACTCCAAAACAATCTCTACATACGTATATTTCATTCCAGTGCATATATATTTGATACTTCATTTATCGATTATACCTAATGCCGTCCTCTTTGTCATCGTTTAACATTGCTTCATCTCTGAAAATATTTTGTACTAGCCTTCCTGTATTTATACAAACGCTTTAATTTATCAGTTTTTGTTATCGCCAATGGTTCACTTTTCTCACCTGTGTAGGACGTTTCAATTAGGGCTTTTAAAATTTTCTTTCTAACTCCTATTGTTGACCTAGACTTTAATATCGTGCATCGGACTTCGATAGCTTTATTTCCTTGAGCTATTTATATTTTACATTTTTTGTTACTTCTAATGTCATTTATGGCTCAACCACATGAATATAAAACGTTTTTTTTTTCTAATCTATGTCATTTTAGATTTAATATCCCTTTAGCAATGCTACTTTTCTAATTCTTATTACCTGTAGAGGGTATATAAAATCTTTGACAATGGCGCATGGTGCTATTGTTTCGCTACCTTATCTAAAAATTATCGAAAATTCAATGATATATGTTAATAGTAACTGGGATTAGTGATTATTATAAAAGTGAAGTTTAACGGAGTTGACATTTCCTGAATTTCTGTATTTCAAACGTATTTAACTAGAAACAATATACGAATCTCTGCGTGTTTATTTAGAGGGATTGTTCCATTTAAAGGTGATATACCTGTATTTGCCTTTGCTTTGGACATCCTGTCGCTGAACATAATTGGAGGTTTTCGTAAATTTGTGTGCTTACTGAGTTAGATGCGTTTAATTCCGAATACTAATTGAAAGAAGAAAAATATATAGTCTTGGCAAAGACTTGAACCTGTATCTTAATCTTTTCCGGACCATGCGTTTTTCAATTATTCTACCGGGACCGATGACATTAATTGGAAAGTTTACACGTTTAATTTGTGTACACAACTATGCATAAACCTAGCTTTTAATTACGTTTAGCATATTTATCATTCATATCTGACATTGTCGAGTTTTTGACTTATGCCAGTAGTATACAGGAAGCAAAGTTCAAAGAGTTTATATTTTTTTTAATTTTAATTACTAGCTCGATTTGAAATGATCATTTGGGCTTTGCATAAATGTCTAAGTTATTATTTCATCTTCTTAACTATATATATATATATATATATATATATATATATATTGCTGTGAAACCTTTGCTGACACCTTTGGTTACGGGAACTGGCCCTTTCAAAAAAAAAAATTAGAGCCCCACAGATTGGGCGTCATGTATGATGTGATTCTCTTCGGATACTCGCCTCTTTACTCTTTCCGCCTCGGCTGCTCACCTAGTTAAAACTTTCATCCTCATTCATAAAAAAAAACAAATACATTCCTACCACAAACATCAACGTTAACTCTATTTACATCAATATTTATAATACATTAAATTTTCCAAAATTAAATTTCAGCATAAATTTCAGTATCATAAAATTTCAAAATCAAATTTGTCATCATTTTAAATTTGCATCCAGAATTAAAGTCCTTGTAGGATGCCTACTAATTAATTTAACAATATTAGCAGACCTGAGTCTGAGTACAAAAGGAGCATCTTCCACCCCTTTACTTTAATTAAACAGGTTCGTCTAATTGAGCTCAAAGACAAACCCAAAGTTTCATCATAATCAAGAACATAAATACTAAATACTCCTTTCTACCTAAACAAGAAAATTTCACCTTAAAATTAAAATTTTGTTGTTTGTACAAATTCACTATTGTCCATTTTAAGTAAACCAATTATAAAGTTATTCAACACACACCAAAACATCAAAAACCAAACAACAAAGCATAAGTTACCTGAAGGTTACTGCACTAGTGGCTTCAATGTACATCGTCCTTGCTAATTTCACCATTCCAACTGGGTTATGTTTACGTCCTCGGATTACTGGTCGCTTTTAAACATTTTCTCTACACCATCATTCATCTAAACTTGTTTCAGGGCTTTTCAGGAACGCATCTATGTATATCTAAACTTGCTTTATGCGTCCACTCACAATTACGAATAACATTTGATTATTAACACCCCGGAAAAATAGCAAAGAAATTCATACTTTTTTCACGCTATACGCCAAAACTGCCTACTTTTGTTTATTCATTTATCGTTACAATTTTGATAGTTGGTACAGTAATACTCGCACATATAACTAAATTTTATTACCTTGTATCGTAGCACGTAAAGAGCAAACTGTTTTAAAGTATTTAATA
Source organism: Platerodrilus igneus (assembly GCA_036346225.1). Taxonomy (NCBI): domain Eukaryota; kingdom Metazoa; phylum Arthropoda; class Insecta; order Coleoptera; family Lycidae; genus Platerodrilus; species Platerodrilus igneus. Next base: position 56,053 of record JARFIW010001604.1, on the reverse strand, counting down.
ATCACCAAAATATACGAGCAAACTGTTTAAATCAAAGTCGAAAATCTAGGAGCACTTTTAAAGCATCGAATAGTCAAAATCTAAGAGAGCAACTCATATTAACACGGGTATATATAATCGCTAGCCTATACGTCGCTTTTGTCCCCAAAACGGACAATTCTTAGAATTTTGCATTCTATGTTCCCATCTCGACCGCCCGTGCGTCGGTTCTACAAAATTTGCACACGCGCCAGTTAAATCTCAGAAAATTTCCACACGGCACGCAACGTCTGAGAATACCTAATTACATTTTATACAGAAATCGTTGTTTCTACCTCTGATATTTGCATCTTATTTTCAACCAATCGTGACCCTCGTGACGTTGCTCAAATCCCGCCTTTAATTATTAGTGTTTTTGCTTGACGCATTTTCTCTTTCCTTTTCTAACCTGTTCTTATTGGTGCAAATTGATATTCTTTATTATCGATTATTTCAGTCCACGTGTATTCTTATCTGGGTTAAATAACCCCGTATCTAGCCTTTCCGTGAATATTAAGCGACGGTTTCTCCAACATTCTCTGTAACCATTTGTTATCTGCAAAATTTACGCAGAACGAGCCTTTTAAAAATACGCAGGTGTTCAATCGTCCTACTTCTAACTAACACTTCTACGATTTGAATATTATTGGGTTTTTACAAGCTTTTATGCATATTATATGTTATTAATAGTTCAATTAACTCCAATTAAAATAATACCCTTTAATTTTTAGTGAATCCTAATTAAATTTTCAATTATTATTTGTACATTTTGTTTAATACTTGTTACTTAAACTTGAATTAATTAATATAAATTTTGCACGTAATTTCCATTTGTTTCTTTACTTGGAATACTTAAATTACCCGTTGCGCATTTTAATTCTGCTTTTTTTATAGAAAGCGTTTTGTAAATAATTTAAATCTCTTATTTTTAATGAAACGAATGAATTTTTATGCTCCACGGTTTTTTTTTAATAATAAAGCGTATTATCTAATAAAATTCCTTATACATGGTGATTAAAATTATTTGATGTAATTAATTAATTTTCTACCCTGGTCTAAATATGAGTAATATATATATATATATATATATATATATATATATTGATGTGTATCCTCTCATATCTGCAGGAACTGGCCCTTTCTAAAAAAAAACATTCAAGCCCCAAAGATTGGGCGTCAAGAATGTTGTGAAACCTTCTAAATTAACTGATCCGTTGACTTTCTTCTGTTAATCGCCTCTTTACTTTTTCCGCCTCGGCTGCTCACCTAGTTAAAACTTTCATCCTCATTCATAAAAAAAACAAACACATTCCTACCACAAACATCAACGTTAACTCTATTGACATCAATATTCTTAATACATTAAAATTTCAAAATTAAATTGTAGCATAAATTTCAGTATCATAAAATTTCAGGATCAAATTTGTCATCATTTTAATTTGCATCCAGAATTAAAGTCCTTATAGGATGCCTACTAATTAATTTAACAATATTTGCAGACCTGAGTCTGAATAAAAGGGAGCATCTACCACCTTTACGTTAATTAACCAGGTTCGTCTAATTGAGCTCAAAGACATACCTAAATTTTCATCATAATCAAGAACATAAATACTAAATACTCCTTTCTACTTAAACAAGAAAATTTCACCTTAAAATTTAAATGTTGTTTTTTGTACAAATTCACTACTGTCCATTTTAAGTAAACAAATTATGAAGTTATTCAACACACACCAAAACATCAAAATCGAACAACAAAGCATAAGTTACCTGAAGGTTAATGCACTCGTGGCTCCAATGTACATCGTCCTTTGTTAATCACACCATTCCAACTGGGTTATGTTTACGGCTTCTGATTCTAAACGCTTTTAAAATTTTCTACCCACCATTCATCTAAAATTGTTTCAGGGCTTCTCAGGACTCATCTAAGTATATCAACATCTTGTTTTGTGGATCCAACCACGATTACGAATACCATTTAATTATTAACACCCCGAAAATAGCAAAGAAATTCATACTTCTTTCACGCTATACGCAAAACTGCCTACTTTTGTTTATTCATTTATCGTTACAAATTAGAATAATTGGTACAGTGATACTGCAAATATAACTAGACTTTATTACCTTGCATCTTCTTTTCTAAGTGCACTAAATAACTTTCATCGTAGCACGTAAAGAGCAAACTGTTTTAAAGTATTCAATAATCACCAAAATATACGAGCAAACTGTTTAAAGTATTCAATCAAAATCGAAAAACTAAGAGAGAGAAACTCATATTAACACGGGTATATATAATAGCCCGCCCGTGCGTCGGTTTTGTCCCGCAAACGGACAATTTCCAGAATTTCGCATCCTATGTTCCCATCTCGACCGCCCGGCACGCGGTTCTACAAAATTTGCACACGCGCCAGTTGAAAATCTCAGAAATTTTCCACACAGCACGCAACGTCTGAGAACAAATTAATTAAATTTGTATAGAGATTGTTGTTTTTACCTCTCATATTTGAATTTTATTTTCAACCAATCGTGACCCTTGTGACGTTGCTCAAATCACGCCTTTAATTATCTGTGTCTTTGTCTTGCGCATATTATCCGTCTCTATCTACCCTGTTCTGAGTGGTACAAATCGCTATTCTTTGGTATCGGTTATTTCAATCCACGTGGACTGTTAAATAACCCACTTTATTAGCATTTCCCGTGAATATTAAGCGACGGTTTCTCCAACATTCTCTGTAGCCATTTGTTATCTGCAGAATTTAAGCAGAACGTGACTTTTAAAAATACGCAGGTGTTCAATCGTACTACTTCTAAATAACACTTCTACGATTTGAATATTATTGGGTTTTTACAAGCTTTTATGCATATTATATGTTACTAATGGTTCAATTAACTCCAATTAAAATAATACCCTTTAATTTTTAGTGAATCCTAATTAAATATTCAATTATTATTTGTACATTTTGTTTAATACTCTCTACTTAAACTTGAATTAATTAAAATAAATTTTGCACGTCATTTCCATTTGTTTCTTTACTTGGAATAATTAAATTACACGTTGAGCATTTTAATTCTGCTTCTTTTTATATAAATAATTTATTGTAAATAATTTAACTCCCTTATTTTTAATGAAACGAATGAATTTTTATGCTCCACGGTTTTTTTTAATAAAGCGTATTATCTAATAAAATTTCTTATACACGGCGATTAAAATTATTTGATGTAATTAATTAATTTTCTACCCTGGTCTAAATATGAGTAATATATATATATATATATATATATATTTGTTATGGATTCAGAGGGTTAAATTTGGAGTAAGCAATGCAATTTCAAACACCCTGTATAGAGAAAGGAACAATTTATTTACGCGCAAAATTCATTTCATTTATTTAATTTAAACAAACAAGTATTGACGTAATTTTATAATTAATGATTAAAAAGCGATAGGTTCATAAAGAAAACCAGTTTTTAAAAACAAATAGCAACGAAAAATTAATTTAATTTATTTTAATTCAACGTGTAATGGCATGTAGAAACACACCAGGGTATAGAAAATCAATAATCCCAAGGCAAAAGGATTCTTGGTAACAGACAAACAGACGTCAGTTGTATCGAATACTGTGAAATATAAGCTTCTAGAATTGTTGTTTAAACGGTCAATAATTAAAAACTCCTGCATGTTTGAAAGGTTACTTTATTTGTATTTATAAAAATAATAAAGCGGGTTCCATAGAATATATTTCCAACCGTCAGTTGCTTCGAATAAAAAAAGCTAACAAAGTTTTTAAAAAGAGGAGGAGATGCACGGTCAATAATATGCTACAGATAAAGACGGATATAAAAGCATTAGCTTTAAAACCCACGTAGTCAATCCACGTGGAGGCATGGGCCGCGGTCAGCAAAATCGATTTTATATAACTCAAGTGGGGTTGGAACGCGACATCCAATATGCATAAGACAGGGATAAAAATATTACAGGCGGAGTTTTATGACGACACAGCACTGTGTCATTGGTTGAAACGAGTAGCTTATAAACGGACGAACACGCGACAGGTGAATGCGATTTTTCGGATTAAATTGGGTGTCTGAGGCAAATTTATGGGAGCTTTAAGTCAGTTAGATTAAAATTTGCAAAAGTACTATTTTAAATTAAGTATTTCGCATAAAAAGTGGCCGAGAGGTAGCAGTTTGAATTGTATAAATACTCTAAGAAAATTAATAGGGCTCTTTTTTGTATTTTCATCGCTTTAGACTACGTATAACAATCAACCGACGTTATGATAGAGTCTTGTAAGTATTGAAAAATTGTGTAATTCAGTAACAATAGTATTAGCACTTATAACGTGGTAAGTTGAGGCCTTGTAGTTAATGATGTGTATAGTGTCGAGTGAATTAAATTAACCAAGGTTCAACTGATACCATAACAAGCTAATAAATCAATAAACAAAAGTATAATATGCGTGAATTTGGATGCTGTGATCGAATGGTAATTGGTAGCAAGAACTTGGCGTATACTGAGGTTATCATCTATCTGGAGGATCAAAGCGCATAGTCACGAAGCCAAAGGGTACTGGAGGATCAGAGCGCATAATCACAAAGCCAAGGGGTTTTGGAGGATAGAGCATCATTCAAGGAGATGGAGACTTGAGGCATTTTCTAGGTAACTCATTTGAATTTGCTGTTATTTGATCAACTGTTGGAATTATTTGTGATGTGTGAGTGAACTTTGAAGCTTATTTATGGTTATTTAACGTATTGCAAAAGATACGTGTACTTGACAATTATGAGGGTATTTTAAATATTGAAAAAAAATGTATGTAAAGCTTACTAAATTTCATGATAAATTTAAATTGGATTGTTAAGGGTACATGGGTTTATTAGTTGTGTAGTAATTTTATGCATACATTAATAAACTGGGTTATTTTGAGCTCACCATACTCCAGTGTGCAATAAATATAGGGTATTATTTGGGGCCCATTTACGCCTATTGTATTAAATGTGTTTGCAATTCAAATTTTAAAACAAGGACTTTACAAAAATAGCACTAATTGAGTTGTAACTAGAGTACCAAACTGTACATATCTGTGAAAAATTGTTTGTAAATAGCGGTAAATTAAGATTATATGATTGTTGTATTTTTTGTGATTTTATTGATTGATGTGTGAGTGGAACGGAAGAGTGAATGTAAATTTAGGTATCCAAAAAGAGGCACAGCTGAGCTAGCCAGAGAAGCTGCTGAAGATATTTTGAAGCAGAAATCAGGGTAAGAAATTTTTTTTTGTTGTAAACTTTTTATTTTTGAAAAGTATTTAATGACTCACTCTCGATTCTTAAACACTAAGTCCCCGATCCACAGCAATATATATATAAAATACTCATATTTAGACCAGGGTAGAAAATTAAATAATCACATCAAATAATTTTAATTACCGTGTATAAGGAATTTCATTAAATAATACGCTTTATTAAACCCTTGAAGCATAAATAAACTCGGTCGTTTCAGTAAAAATAAGAAATTTAAATTATCTATAAGACGCTTTACATCAAAAGAAGCAGTATTGAAAAGCGCAGTGGATAATTTAATTATTCCTAAACAAATGGAAATTACGTGCAAAGTTTATATTAATTAACCCTATTTTAAGTAACCGGTAGTAAAACAAAGTGTACATATAATAATTAATATTTAAGGTGTATTCGCTAAAAATGAAAAGGATGGAAATCAATTTTAATTGGAGTTAATTAAACCGTTAATAACATATAATAAGCATAAAAGGCTTGTGAAAACCCAATAATAGTCAAATCGTAGGAAGGTTATTTAAAATGTTACGTTTGAACACCCCTGCGTGTTTTAAAAGGCAATTTCAAGTTAATTTGTTTGGATAAACATGTTGATTCTAAGGATATTGGAAACGATCAGATGCTTTAGCAGGAAATACAGAACACCTGCGTATTTTTAAAAAGCTCATTCTGCGTAAATTTGGCAAATAATTAATGTTTCAAAGAATCTTGGAGAAACCGGGACTTAGTATTCACGAGAATGTGCGATACGGGTTTATTAAACCCAGATAACAGTCCGCGTGGACTAAAATATAATCGATAATAAAGAATCTAAATTTGCACCAATACGAACAGGTTAGAAAAGGAAAGAGAAAATGCGTCAAGCAAAAACACATATTGTAAAGGGCGGGATTTAAGCAACGTCAAGGGGTTGCGATTGGTTAAAAATAGGATGCATATATCAGAGGTAGAACAACAATTTCTGTATAAAAGTAATTAGTTTTCTCGGACAACTTTGCGGGCCGTGTTGAAATTTTCTGAGATCTCAATGGGGTGAGGACTAAATTCATAAAATCGACGTGCAGGCTACAGACTGGGAACGTAGAATGAGGAATTCGTTGGAATTACCCGTTTTAGGGAACAAAGCGACGTGTCGGCTATTCGCTATATATACAGGCGGGAATATGTGTTTCTCTCTTAGACTCTTAGACTTTCGACGATTCGATGCGTTAAAAGCTCGTGCATCCGCGACTTGATATTAAACAGTGCATTTTAGTTTGATTAAATAATTTAAAGTGTGCTAGTATATTTTAGTGACTCAAAATAGTTGGTTATTTTACGTGCTAACATGAATGTACTTCAGTGCACTTAGATACAAGGTAATAAAAGTTTATTATCACGGTACCAATTAGTAAAATTTACAACGACAAATGTATACCCAAAAGTAGGCAGTTTTGGCGTATATTGGTAATATTGGTAAAAGGAAGTATGAATTTCTTTGCTATTTTGCGGGGTGTTAATGACTAAATGGTTCGTAAATGTGTCTGCATCCACTGAACCAGAGGCAGATATACACAGATGAGTTCCGGAAAAGCCTAGAAACAACTTTAAATTAATGGTGATGGAGAACATTTTTAAAGCGTTGACAACTTGAAGCTGTAAATAGAATCCGGTTGGAATGGTGTGATTTACAAAAGGGACGATTACACTGAAGCTACGAGGACAATAACCTTCAGGTAAATTGTACTATTTTGTTTGACATTTTTGTGTGTATTGAATGACTTTATAATTGATTTACTTTAAATGGACATTAGTGGAATTTTTCTAACCATAAAATTTTAATTTTAAGATGAAATTTGCTTGTTTAAGTAAAAGGGTATTTTGTTTTGATGTTCGGGAATAGGATGAAACTTTGGGTAGGTCTTTGAGCTCAATTAGACAAACCTGGTTAATTAACGTAAAGGGTGGTAGATGCTCCTTTATACTCAGACTCCGGTCTGCTTATCTTGTTATATTAATTAGTAGGCATCCAACAAGGACTTTAATTTTGGATGCACAGTAAAATGATAATAAAATTAATCCGGAAATTCTGTTTAAAACTGAATTTTATGTTCAAATTTAATTTGAAAATTTAATGTATTCTGAATATTGATGTAAATAGAGTTAACGTTGATGTTTGTGGTAGGAATGTGTTGTTTAATTTTATGATTGAGAATGGAAGTTATCTAGAAGAGCAGCCGAGGCGATTAACAGAAGGAATCAACGGACCAGGTGATTTAAAGGTTTCACAGCATTCTTGACGCCCAAACTGTGGGGCTCGAATGTTTTTTTTAAAGGGCCAGTACCTAGAGATATGAGAAGATTCACAGCATTCTTGGCGACCACAACGTGAGGGCTCGAGTTCCAAATAAAATTTTTGTTATTTTATTCCAGGAAACTGGCGATCTGAGAGAGAGTTTCTGATTGTGTATAAATTTAAGAGTATTTTAGAGTGTGTGAGTGATTTGAACGTATGCAGAGAAAGGAGTGGTTAAGGAGTCAAGGAGTGGAAATTGGAAGTGACGATAGTGCATTGTGTGAGAAAATTTCGAAAATGGAAGAAGCTGGAGGCAGTAGAGATCAGTCGAGGACGGAATCAGGGATCAAGGAAACGAGATGATAATGAGAATGCTAGAGAGGATGAATGAAGAATCGAATAGAGCGAGGGAGGAGTCTAACAGAAAATTAGAACTGCTAAGCGATGAATCTAATAGAGCTAGGGAGGAGTCCAACCAAAATTAGAGCAGATAAGCGGGAAAATTGAGCAGTCGACTAAAGAACTTACAGAGTTTAAAAATAGTCTTACCATAAAAATGGGGAGGTTGAAAATAGGGTTGAAAAAATGAGCGTGATATTACAGGTCTTCGACAGGAAATGGGACATTTAAGGTCCGAAGTACGCATTTTTGTGAAGAAGAGATTAATATAAAATGACTGAAGTGACGGACTCATGTAGGGATCAGTTAGGCAGGGTAGAACGTGAAGTTAGTAGTATTAAATACAACATGTCAAATTTAACGGGGGATGGTCCCAGATTTTCTACAGGTGGAGTATCATTGGACCAACACATGAAGTTTTATGGTGATAACAGGGTAAATCCACAAATTTTTATTAATAGTGTAAGAAATCTAGTGGGAAATTTATTTGACGAACAGACTAAACTGAATACGATAAAGGCTTTATTAAAGGACAACGCGGAAGCATGGTACAATTTAGTAGGACAGGACATAGACACGTATCAGGACTTTGAAAACAAATTTTAAAACACTACTGGAGTGACCACAGACAAGACCAGGTACGAGACGACTTAATTACAGGAAAATTTAAGGAGAGTTTGCAGGATCTAGGAGCAATATGCCATCCGCAAGTACAGTGTGGCCAAACAACTGAATCCACCATTGACGGACAGACAGATAATCAAGTACCTATCACGACATTTTGAACTGGAAATTAGACAACACGTGGCCTTACAAAACATCACAGAACGGGAGACATTTTTAGAGTATTTACAGAGATATGACGATGTATGTGTTGGACGGACAAGAGAGATACGAGAACGAAACGTTAACACAGTTAGGTTTGACAACAGGACACCGAATTATCCGAGACGGCCTGACTACAACAGAAATTTTCGACCGAATTGGGAACGACGAGGACAGGAATACAGGAGCAATAGTGCGACTAGGGGACCGACGCCAAGACCTAGTTACACGAGACAGAACAGTTTACCGGAAGTAAACAGGACTGTGACCAGCACGCCGAATAGAGATAGGGACACGGATATTAACACGAGGAGGACGTACGCACAGGTTGTAGAAGGACAACCAGGACCAAGCACGGAAAACAGGATGAGACAGGATTTTAGAACGTGACAGACCACTAGATTTCTGTGTAAATGTATACGAACATCCACGTGAATTTTTCAAAATTGAGGAGGAAGTAGAGCCAGAAACTGAGGAAAAATTATGTTTGCCAATTATTAATTTAGAAATTTTTGAGAATAATGTAGAAGTATTACTTGATACAGGGGCAGAGGCGAGTTTAATATCGGAGGAATTCGTCAGCAAAATTAGGGATAAGGTTTGTGATAGAATTATGCCTATAAAACGTAGCCATTTAGTAGCTCCAAATAAAAGAAGTTTGCTGTAGTAAATAGTGTTGTGGTGCTTAGGATAGATATAGGAGGTTTTAGCTGTGAACAGGAGTTTGTAATTGTACCTGGACTGAAGTTGCAGAGCATTTTAGGTGTTGACTGTATGATGAAGTTAGGGGTTTTGATAGATATGGAAAGGAAGGTAATAAGGATTAAGGATAGGGTAGTGCCATGGAAGGGCAGTTATGAAGTCACAGAGGATGACACGGGGTTTAGTATTAATGTAGTAGAGGTAGAGGATGATGAAGGTAAACAGATCAACACAATAAGATGTCCAGAGGATAGGAGAGTAGAGGTTCAAGCTTTAGTACAAGAAAATGCAGAATTAGTGGGGGTAGAAGCAGCATATCGGGAGCAGGTGAAGGCAGAATTATTTTTGACGAGGTTAAGTGGCAAGTTTGTTTTTAATCAAGTAGATTTAAGGGATTCATTCTGGAGGAGTCCATTACACAAAAATTCTAGAAGGTACGTAGGGTTTTCCATAGAGGGAAAAATCGATAATTGTAAAGTAGTATCGTTTGGTTTGTCGGCAGAAAGGGAAACAATAATAAATGAGAAACAGACAAGTGTAGGGATTGAAGAAGAAGTAATATTTAAGAGTCAGGATAATAGGGATGATAAGTTTATTGTATGTGAGATAATAGGGAAGATAAGTATAGATATAGAAGGGGGAGAAATAGGGATGAAGAGTATTAGGATGGTAAGAAGGAAGACTTGGAGGGTCAAGAAGAGAGTTAGATTTAAATAGGATAGGGATAGAATAGGTGTATATAGAAGAGTAGAAGTAGGTGTTTATAGAAAATAAAGCTAGATATAGGACACATATGGGAGATAATTAGGAATAGGTTTAGGATGAGGATAAAGAGTAAATGTAGGAAAAAAATAAGATAGGTTAAGTATAGATATTTTATATAAGATTAGTGGAGAGGTAGGAATAGAGTAAGAGTAGGATAGGCATATAGGATTAGGTAGGGGGAAGTAAAGTATAGTGAAGAGTAGTTAAAAGTTAGGAATAGGATAGGTATATAGGATGTATATAGGATTAGATGGATAAGTAGGTGAGAGTTAGGAATAGGATAGGGATATAGGATAGGTGTAAATATTTTTTGGATTGGAGACAAAGTAGGTAAGTTAGATAGATAAGGATAGAGAGATAGGCAAAATTTTGTAAAGATTTTTGCAGTCTAAATATTTGATATTTGCATTCAAATAAGTGGGATTATTTGTATTCAAATAGGGGAAAATACTCATATTTAGACCAGGGTAGAAAATTAAATAATCACATCAAATAATTTTAATTACCGTGTATAAGGAATTTCATTAAATAATACGCTTTATTAAAACCTTGAAGCATAAATAAACTCGGTCGTTTCAGTAAAATAAGAAATTTAAATTATCTATAAGACGCTTTACATCAAAAGAAGCAGTATTGAAAAGCGCAGTGGATAATTTAATTATTCCTAAACAAATGGAAATTACGTGCAAAGTTTATATTAATTAACCCTATTTTAAGTAACCGGTAGTAAAACAAAGTGTACATATAATAATTAATATTTAAGGTGTATTCGCTAAAAAATGAAAAGGATGGAAATCAATTTTAATTGGAGTTAATTAAACCGTTAATAACATATAATAAGCATAAAAGGCTTGTGAAAACCCAATAATAGTCAAATCGTAGGAAGGTTATTTAAAATGTTACGTTTGAACACCCTGCGTGTTTTAAAAGGCAATTTCAAGTTAATTTGTTTGGATAAACATGTTGATTCTAAGGATATTGGAAACGATCAGATGCTTTAGCAGGAAATACAGAACACCTGCGTATTTTTAAAAAAGCTCATTCTGCGTAAATTTGGCAAATAATTAATGTTTCAAAGAATCTTGGAGAAACCGGGACTTAGTATTCACGAGAATGTGCGATACGGGTTTATTAAACCCAGATAACAGTCCGCGTGGACTAAAATATAATCGATAATAAAGAATCTAAATTTGCACCAATACGAACAGGTTAGAAAAGGAAAGAGAAAATGCGTCAAGCTAAGACACATATTGTAAAAGGGCGGGATTTAAGCAACGTCAAGGGGTTGCGATTGGTTAAAAATAGGATGCATATATCAGAGGTAGAACAACAATTTCTGTATAAAAGTAATTAGTTTTTCTCGGACAACTTTGCGGGCCGTGTTGAAATTTTCTGAGATCTCAATGGGGTGAGGACTAAATTCATAAAATCGACGTGCAGGCTACAGACTGGGAACGTAGAATGAGGAATTCGTTGGAATTACCCGTTTTAGGGAACAAAGCGACGTGTCGGCTATTCGCTATATATACAGGCGGGAATATGTGTTTCTCTCTTAGACTCTTAGACTTTCGACGATTCGATGCGTTAAAAGCTCGTGCATCCGCGACTTGATATTAAACAGTGCATTTTAGTTTGATTAAATAATTTAAAGTGTGCTAGTATATTTTAGTGACTCAAAATAGTTGGTTATTTTACGTGCTAACATGAATGTACTTCAGTGCACTTAGATACAAGGTAATAAAGTTTATTATCACGGTACCAATTAGTAAAATTTACAACGACAAATGTATACCCAAAAGTAGGCAGTTTTGGCGTATATTGGTAATATTGGTAAAAGGAAGTATGAATTTCTTTGCTATTTTGCGGGGTGTTAATGACTAAATGGTTCGTAAATGTGTCTGCATCCACTGAACCAGAGGCAGATATACACAGATGAGTTCCGGAAAAGCCTAGAAACAACTTTAAATTAATGGTGATGGAGAACATTTTTAAAGCGTTGACAACTTGAAGCTGTAAATAGAATCCGGTTGGAATGGTGTGATTTACAAAGGGACGATTACACTGAAGCTACGAGGACAATAACCTTCAGGTAAATTGTACTATTTTGTTTGACATTTTTGTGTGTATTGAATGACTTTATAATTGATTTACTTTAAATGGACATTAGTGGAATTTTTCTAACCATAAAATTTTAATTTTAAGATGAAATTTGCTTGTTTAAGTAAAAGGGTATTTTGTTTTGATGTTCGGGAATAGGATGAAACTTTGGGTAGGTCTTTGAGCTCAATTAGACAAACCTGGTTAATTAACGTAAAGGGGTGGTAGATGCTCCTTTATACTCAGACTCCGGTCTGCTTATCTTGTTATATTAATTAGTAGGCATCCAACAAGGACTTTAATTTTGGATGCACAGTAAAATGATAATAAAATTAATCCGGAAATTCTGTTTAAAACTGAATTTTATGTTCAAATTTAATTTGAAAATTTAATGTATTCTGAATATTGATGTAAATAGAGTTAACGTTGATGTTTGTGGTAGGAATGTGTTGTTTAATTTTATGATTGAGAATGGAAGTTATCTAGAAGAGCAGCCGAGGCGATTAACAGAAGGAATCAACGGACCAGGTGATTTAAAGGTTTCACAGCATTCTTGACGCCCAAACTGTGGGGCTCGAATGTTTTTTTAAAGGGCCAGTACCTAGAGATATGAGAAGATTCACAGCAATATATATATATATATATATATATATATATATATATATTGCTGTGATACCACCTTTGAATGCGGAACTGGCCCTTAAAAAACATTCGAGCCCCACAGATTGGGCGTCATATTTGCTGTGATACCACCAAAATCCGGGTACTCCGCTTTTCGAATCGAGCCCTACGAATTGGATGTCCAGAAGGCTGTGAATCCTACGAAAAGCTATTCATTACTTTAACTGTGTTGGTCCATTGACTTTCTTCTGTTAATCGCCTCGGCTGCTCCCTAGATAACTTTCATCCTCATTCATAAAAAACAAACACATTCCTACCACAAACACGAACGTTAACTCTATTGACATCAATATTCACAATACATTAAAATTTCAAAATTAAATTTTGGCATAAATTTCAGTATCAGAAATTTTCAAGATTACATTTATTATCATTTAAATGTGCATCCTGAATTAAAGTCCTTGTTGGATGCCTACTAATTAATATAACAATATATGCAGACCGGAGTCTGAGTACAAAGGAGCATCTACCACCCTTTACGTTAATTAACCAGGTTCGTCTAATTGAGCTCAAAGACATACCCAAATTTTCATCATAATCCAGAACATCAATACTAAATACTCCTTTCTACCTAAACAAGCAAATTTCACTTTAACATTAAAATTTTATGGTTAGTACAATTTCAGTAATGTCCATTTAAAGTAAATCAATTATAAAGTAATTCAACACACACAAAATATCAAAGTTCAAACAAAATAGTATAAATTACCTGAAGGTTACCGCACTCGTAGCTTCAATGTACATCGTCCCTTTTGTTAATCACACCATTCCAACTGCGTTATATTTACAGCTTCTGATTCTCAACGCTTTTCAAATTTTCTCCATCACCATTTATTTAAAGTTGTTTCTGGGCTTTTCCAGAACTCATCTGTGTATTTCTGACCCTTGTTTTGTGGATCCAGACACGTTTATGAACCATTTAATTATTCACACCCCCGCAAAATAGCAAAGAAATTCATACTTCTTTCACCAATATACGCCAAAACTGCCTACTTTTGTGTATACATTTGTCGTTGTAAATTTTACTAATTGGTACAGTGATACTAAATTTTATTACCTTGTATCTAAGTGCACTTAAGTACATTCATGTTAGCACGTAAATAACAAACTGTTTTAAATCACCAAAATATACGAGCAAACTTTAAATTGTTCTATCAAACTAAAATGCACTGTTTAACGTATTGAATCAAGTCGCGGATGTAAGAGAGCTTGTTTATATTCACCTCGGTATATATAGAGGTTAGCCCGTCTGTCGGTCGAGTCCCCAAAATGGACAATTCTAAAGAATTTCGCATTCTCGTTTCCCATTCCGTAGCTCGCGCGTCGGTTTTTACGAATTTTGTACTCGCCCCAGTTAAATCTCAGAAATTTCAACACGGCACGCAACGTCTGGAAATAACAAATTGACTTTTATACAAAAATGTTATTTTTACCTCTCAAATTTTGCCTTTTACTTTCAACCAATCGCAACCCCATGACGTTGCTCTACTCACGCCTTTCACTATATGTGTATCGGTCTTGCGCATATTATCTGTCTCTATCTAACCTGTTCTTATTGATGCAAATTGATATTCTTTATTATCGATTATTTTAGTCCATGTGGAGTGTGAAATAACCCACCTTTAGCATTTCTCGTAACTATTATGCGATGGTTTCTCCAAGATTCTTTGAAACCATTTGTTATCTACAAAATTTTCGCCGAATGAGCTTTTTAAACTACGCAGGTGTTCAAACATACTATTAATTCTCAGAGCTTTATTACATGGTATTTTATTGGGTTTTTACAAGTTTCTATAGATATTATCTGTTACTAACGATTCAATTAACTTCAATTAAAAATAATACCCTTTAATTTTTAGCAAATACAAATTAAATATTAATTATTATGTGTACACTTTGTTTAATACCGGTTACTTAAAATAAGGTTAATTAATATAAATTTTGCACGTAATTTCCATTTGTTTCTTTCCTCGGAATAATTACATTACACGTAGAGCTTTTGAATACTGTTTCTTTTGATATAAAGCGTCTTGTACATGATTTAAATCTCTTATTTTTACTGAAACTAATAAATTTTTATGCTTCACGGTTTTAATAACGCGTATTATCTAATAATATTCATTATACACGGTGATTAAAATTATTTGATGTGATTATTTAATTTTCTACCCTGGTCTAAATATGAGTAATATATATATATATATATATATATATATATATATATATTATACAATTTATTTTCTTTACGACCTTGTTCTATGTATATAGTTTGAATGTTCCTTGTGGTTTATAGGTTAGCTAGAAATAAGATAATGCTCTTTTTTATTGCCTAAATTTTCGAATTTATTCAATTCTTGTTCACAGGCACTAAAATGTAGGGACATAATAACTGGTACAAATTCGTGTAGATATTACTTACTAAAGTGAGGATTAATCTAAAATTGCCTAGTACAGCATAAATAAACAGTAACTATTTTTAAAAATAACAGTAGTAAAGATGAAAATAAATATTATACTCTAATATGACACTAGTAGTTTGTCAAAAAAAATTTTTGTTTTTTATTTAATTATAATAAGTGTGTATGTGTTGTTTGATGTCTGTTAGTATGCATGCATCTGTGTTTGTGTGTGTGTGTGTGTCTGTATGTGTGTAAGTGTGTGTGTGTGTGGTGTGTGTGTGTGTGTGTGTGTGTGTGTGTGTGTTAGTGTGTGTAAAAATGTTTGTCTGTGAACTTGTATGAGTAGTGTATCTATGAAAGTATATAGTTTCTAAAAGTTTACCATAGACTTGTAGCTTTGATTCAAAATATAGTATTATGTTTGTATTTTTTTTCTTATAACTATTCATTTATTCTTTAACACAACACGTATTAACAAATGATCATCAAATAGACTTTCAAAATTCAAAAGTTATTGATATTCAACTAAAAGAAAATAAACGACTATTCCTGGAAATGTGTTATATTTATCAAAATTCCTATACCATAAACAAAAAAACAGACATTGAAAATCTAAGCACTATATATACGTATTTATTAAATTTCCAAAACAAAAAAGAATAAATGAATAATTATAAGAAAAAAAAATACAAACATAATACTATATTTTGGATCAAAGCTACAAGTCTATGGTAAACTTTTAGAAACTATATACTTTCATAGATACACTACTCATACAAGTTCAGAGACACACATTTCTACACACACTAACACACACACATACACACACACCACACACACACACACACACATACACACATACAGACACACACACACACACACAAACACATATGCATGCATACTAACAGACATCAAACAACACATACACACTTATTATAATTAAATAAAAAACAAAAATTTTTTTTGACAAACTACTAGTGTCATATTAGAGTATAATATTTATTTTTATCTTTACTACTGTTATTTTTAAAAATAGTTACTGTTTATTTATGCTGTACTAGCCAATTTTAGATTAATCCTTACTTTAGTAAGTAATATCTACACGAATTTGTACCAGTTATTATGCCCCTACATTTTAGTGCCTGTGAACAAGAATTGAATAAATTCGAAAATTTAGGCAATAAAAAAGAGCATTATCTTATTTCTAGCTGACCTATAAACCACAAGGAACATTCAAACTATATATATATATATATATATATATATATATATATATATATTGCTATGCTACTCTAAATTATCGAGCCCCTACTTTGGGCTGTTATATTATTATTGCTATGCTCCTTTAAATTATTCTCGCTCCATCGTTTGGGCGACCATATTACTTTATGCTATGAATAAACAAGATTGTAACTATCTCCGACGTTGGGCTGTCTTATTAATATTGCTATTAATTCCTCCAGAACTTAACTGGATTTTATCTTGAACCAACCTTGTCTACCAATAACAAAATTTGATACGTTACCGCCTTCCTCGTTATCAATTTCTTATTCAACTTGTAGCTCCTCCTTGAACTATTTAAATTATCAAATTTTATCTTATGACCTCGACTAGCATTTATTTGGAATAATAAAATTCAGGTAATTCGATTTTATATAATGAAATCAATATTATTTACAGCTTTTGTAAATTATTTGAAATACACTTTTCAATTAGTTAATGTTGTAAATTTTATTTATTAAACATCATATACTATTTACTCAAAACCCAAAGTCACCAAAAACCTATTATCTTTACAAACGAAGTGTAGAACGTTCTAAACCTGTTTTCATATCACGCACTTTAAACGTATTCAAATCCTTTGTTGACTTTTCACATTCATTTATATTAAGCAAATTCAATATTCAAAATAAAAAATATATATAGAAAAATAAAATGTCTTATAACTAAAAATCTGACCTGGTCTATGTTCTTCACATCGACGCTTCTATTTGAATAAAAATTATCTTCCCCCAATTCAGGATTAATACATGCTCATTCGAAATATTATCTATCCACACGCTTGAACCATTGCATTTAAGATATTGCCATTACCCTCTGGACTACCATTAACTTGTACTTATGCACCCCAATTTATTGTCGTCTCATTTCAGACTTATTACTTCTTATTCTCGTCAATTTCCCCAAATTTAGAACTGTATTATCATCATTTATTTTCCCTATTGCATTTATTCTCCACGTACTCGAATATCGTAGTTTATTTTCACCCCTTACTCAAAGATTGTAGTCTGTTTGCCTCGTACTTAGAATTTAAATTTTTCTTCCCGGCTTTAGAAGCCCTATTATTAATATGTTTTAGTTTAAAATAAAATTCCACATAATCTACTTACGTTTAATCGGCAATTATAGTTTTCATCTTGGCACTTATTTTATCTTTTACTTTGAATTATTATTAATACGTATCACTTTATTTCATAGTGGCGCACTTCGGCCTTTGTTGAGTTCAAAACTGACTTCGTTATCACTGTACCTGCTAATATATTATTCAGTTCCCACTCCATCAGTGGGTATGTCTACAAACTCGTCGCTCATTTTTAACCAATCAAATAATTACATTCAAAGTAGTTTGTGATGTAATTTTCTATGCTTCCCAATAATTGTAACCTGCTTGCAGCTGTCTTCGTTATCGCCAATGTAGTACCTACGGGTGGAGCATTGGGGACGTGGCCGCAAGTATAGCGGCCCTAATTCAAATTATAATGTCTTCGTTATCAACATGCGGTGTTTTGATAAATCGAATTGCTTTTCCATAAACAACTGATGCAATTCGACTTTTAGTTTTCATATTTGCCTGTTGTTCACGCAATTTTTAATCTTTTTTCTTATCAAAAATGGTTGACTATTTGCACGCATTTATATTATGCTTCCTGAAGCTCTATTTCTATCTCCGTATTAATCTAATTGTTTGGAACTCTTTTGAATGCGTGTCTGATTACACTTTATTATGTTTACATATAAATATACGCGTGCTTCCACTGAAAAATACCATTCTTTGCTTTACCTAGATTAACTAAAACTTTATCTACAGGGTATTAAATATTTACTATTTCCCTAACGCATGTGTTCCTGGTTTCTACGCTAACTATGCGTCTTCCTATGTTTATTTGCGTCGCTTAAAACTATTTATACTTTATATACAGGGTGTTGACTGCTTACTATCTACAAAAACAATCTCCATTTCTTAATTCTTTCCTAAATAAATGCAGTTTTCTGCTGCCTATGGTAATTTCTCATTTCTAAATGACCCTTACTATAAAGTACACCCTTAAACAACCCCTTATCACAGCAATATATATATATATATATATATATATATATATATATATATACACACGAAAGTTTATAATATTTTTTACCAAATAAATATGGCATGGATAACAGTGTTGTCCTTCTTCAGCAAGAACAATGTTCATGTATAACTTCTTCAAAATTAAATATGGTTAGACATATAAAATAAAAATACAATTAACACTGACGTACAAATTATAAACAGATTGTTCTTGTAATAGAATTAATGAGAGTTAATGCCGTAAACCGAAAAAAGGAAATGGTTTTACCCAATTATAAATAACATAATACTTTACAGTCAAGCGTATTCAGTTTGAAATAAGCAATTATACAATTAATTCCTACAAACACATCTGCTTCTTGTTCACATGTATTGGTAAAATTCGTACATTATTTAGACAACACTAGAAATTTCCATTTTAAAAAAATTAATATTAAAACTGCTTTGAAAAAAAATTGTGATCAATAACTAAATTGACCTGGAATGATGATCATTTACACTTCACAAAGCAAACGACATTTCATGTCAGAACTTTACTAATTATATTGCATTTTATTTCCTAACATAATTCCTTCGAATTTTCATAAATTGTCACACATTTAAGATTACGACATATTTAGCGAAACAAAGACAACAATGTTTGCATATTCAAAAATACACAAATAAGTGAAAATCATTCTATATCAAATACAGTTTCCTAATAATAAGCACAATAATTATATCAGTGGGAAACAATTTGTTCATTTCAAGCAATCCTACATAAATATCAAAACATGTCACTCACACAAGGATTGATATACTTATCCACATATGCTTACTAAACAACAGGTTCGAAAGCATGACCACGACTCTTGAACAAACCAAAAAAACAAAAGGTTTTGCTTAACATAGTCATCACACCATCTTCTCGTAAACTGCAAATTTCAAGTACCATGGTGAATTCGTATGAAGTAACAATTACATTTAAACATCATTACTAAGCCACAATCTGTTACACCAAAATAATGATTAGTTACTGAAAATAAAGATGGCGTTTCGTTACGCATCACTTGATGAATTTTTAAAACAGTAAACCACATTTGGTTTCAACCGACGCACCCAAAAATATATCTTTCGGTATTATTTGGCCAGTAACATCACATCGGGGGGTAATTTAATAATAAACAGCACTAATTTTTTAAGTCAAACATCCCGTACCCGTCTTTTGCGAGGCTTCAAAACGAAGTAACAGATACTTCCTCTTCTTGTTATCAACTTAGTAACTTGAACTGTTTGATGATTATTATTATTCAGCACACCACATAATTCAAATTCCTAAATAACAAATGTAAATAGGAATAGCCCTGTGCCTTATTACAAAGATCTGTTAATAGTAAACTATCATTACCAACTTAATGCAACAAATTTAACAATACTAAATACGTGTTTTTTGAGAAAAAACTTTTACAACGGACACTAATAAAGTTACGATTCCTCAAATTGAAAATAGAAATGCAAATCAAAAATCTAGTGCTACGATGAACACACCAGTATTTAACTCTAAACATTCCTAAGGTAGATAAATAAATAAGAATTTGAAAATACAAAATAAATGCCGATTTAAATGGACAAAAAATAGTACATGTTGTAGGGTTTAGCATTTTATTTTTCAAAACCCAAATACACCGATTACCCGATCTTTTTAAATTCAATGCAACTGTTTGAATTAAGAATAAATACATTTGTATTCAGGAACAGAATTTAACGATTTAGCTACTTCCGGAGCTTAGTAAGAAAATTTTGTAGAAGCGATGCAGAGGCAAATCATTTTAAGAAGAACCCAGGCCATTGACAAGATTGCGCAGAAATGTAGGAACGGTGGCGTAGTAAGTTCTTACGGTAATATTAGGGGAAGTGCGCTTTATAAATACTCCCACATACAATAACAAAACGCTGTTCTTTATTTCTAAGCGGAACTGTTTTTTTGCAGGAAATGAAATGATATATAAACGATAGAAAACAGCTGATGTAAATTGCGCCGTCTTCATGATGTAGTTGGGATGCGTGTGACTACTATGCCTAAGGTCCCTTGTTCGATTCACGACACGGCCCGCTTGAAAATGTTAGACGAGCATTTTTCACAAAAATACGCCCTCGCTCGGATGAGAGGTATGATAGAGGTGACGTGTCTGATTGTTCTCATGGACGTTTAAATCCCTACCTTGCTTAGAACATCCACAGTTCAACAGAATTCAAAATTCTCCAGGTAACGAAAACTCTCTTCTTGACCAATGTAGTATCTTCGGATGGAGCATTGGATAAAAATCAAATGTAGAGATGTAAATTGCGAAATGTCAAATCAAAAGAAAGCAAAACATATTTGACTCTTGTGCTGAGTTTTACAACGCAAATCTAGGTGAACGCAAGATAATTTCTGATTGTTTGGTTATACAAAATTCCACTCCACTGAAACCTGAATATCGCAACCCTAATTACACATAATGAACCTTCTCAAACTAATTTTTGCTTTATACACATTATAACGATAAGTTCTTCATAATGTGAATTGCCTGTAGTTTAAGTTTGTAATGGAACTATTCAATAATATGCTTAAACTAAAATTCTTTTACAATCAGCTATTAAAAACCAAAATGTCAGTATAGACATATCAAATTAGAAAAGCACAAACATATTTTCCATCTTACGAGATTGATATAAATTATTCAAGCGAACAGAAGCTCATAAAATGTTATAAATCTAAAATGTATTGGACCTACCCAATGACGCAGATATAAATATAAAATAGCAACCGTGAATGTGCCTAATATTTTCATGTACCAGGAAACCCTTAACCCCCAAATACAAATCCAAATCATACACACCGTTGAATATAGGAAATGGTGAATTTCATAAAAAAGTAAAAATTATAAATACCACCATCGCATAACGGAAAGGGCAATTCTATTCACTTTATTCATTCCTTCGCATTTATTCAAATTCAAATTGTTGAAGATGAGATTTTAGTTTCACTCGAGTGACAAGTACGGTCACTCTGCTGACGAACCGGATTTCAGTATTTTACGCAACGGTAATTCGATAAATTTATGCTTGCTGGTGATAAAAAGCTCCTGAACGCGAAAGTGATCGCAGAACTAAATAAATTCGCGTTACATTGTGAACGTGTTTTTGAGGTAAATAATTTTCCGTTAACCGTAGTTGGATCATTGATTACTGACACCTAAGTTTGTCCTTCTTTGAAAAGGATGATGGTTGAACCTGATATTCGAATCACAAGTTGAAAGTGATCAACTTATAATCTTCTACCTACCCAATATCTTGTTGACGTAGATTCCGTTAGTTACACAATAATTTATTGGTATCCAGATTTTGCGTTTGTGTACGCTTAATAAAAGATAACTCAGCATCCATCGAGCATAAAGACCAGCTCAAGGTCGTTTGGCGCCAAGCATTTGTAATTAGACCAATAATACGTGTACCTATCCAGGTAGGGAGAACTAGAAAGTGTTAGAGTTTGTCACCCATTAAAAGATATCCACCCGTCGCCACCGTAAGGTAGCTAGTGCGATCCGTTTTCTACTACGTTTCAGCATTTATGTGGTCATTAACATCAAATTTGCATGTAACAGTACTCTTTCCGCTTTTGGTTGAACAAATGAATTTCTCGTTATTTATTGGTAAAATGTTAAAAATCTGAAAACCCCAAAATTGTATTTTTTGTTAAATAAACTGTGAAGTGATGATACGACACCGATAACCCGGTCTTCGAATTTCATTAGTCAAAGAATAGTAATCTAGTAGAAACCACGAAAGAAGATATCTGCGTCATGACTTGTAACCGTATGTATTAAGTTGAAATTTTAAGTCAATGTAGCATCTAGTTCCTAAATACCAAATTAATATTAGTTGTGAAAAATATTTTATTTTCACACATATATAAATAAATATATATCAAATGTTTATTTGTTTATTAGGATACAAACATACGTCCACATAACTCTCTCTGTCATTATCTTAGAAAAACCTGCTCACGTATGTCCTTACTTAAAAACACAGAAATCATATTGCTATCTTTATCGTATCCATTGGTAAAGCTTTAAAAGAATCTTAAAAGTATGTTGTGAATTCCGCTAGGCGACTGTGACTTAGATATCTTTTTTCGTGGTTTCTAGTATAACAAACTCTAATCAGAACTATTACTGCAAATGTGAAAGTTATAACCAGACCTAAACGTAAACTTTGTTCCTCCACTAAAATACTTATAGGTTTCGGATAACCTGCTACGTACCTTGACGTGTCCTGAAATATAAAAACAAGAATGACCGGGCTCAATCGGCGAGTGGGCGGGGCAATACCAATATAAAAGTAAAGGATCGGCCTAAAATAAAAGCACCAATTAATTTAGAACAAAAGAACCATGTAACAGTAAAACGTCTAATGAGGCAACATGTTACATAAAAAAGGAGAGCCCACTTAAAAAAAAAACTTCCCTTTGTCATACTCTTCAAAATAATTTCTATAGTATAAAATAAAGGGTATCACAGCCACATTATTTTATACCTTCCTAAATTCCCCACTACTAATTTAGATGGTAACGTCTCCCATGTCTATGAATCCCGAAAAATTTACACCCAAAACTAACTGGGATATATAAAAAAAGTTATTTCGGTACAAACCAGCAAAAGAAATGAACTGAAGGTTGCAATTTAACCACCTATAAGTATACTATATGCCAAAAAACTAATCAGTAAAACTAATCAAACTAATAAAACTTGCGAGTTTCTTTTGACAAACGTTTTCGTTTTTGTTTCAAAATTGCACATCGTACCTGTAGAACGATTCTAATATTTATGTATAGCAACCAACAATAGTCCTACGTTTTTAAGTTTATTGGCACATAACTACATCAAACGCTGATAAAGGGTAATCTCTTGATGTACATACAAAGCAAACAAGTCATATACCTGCACGTGTCTGACTCCTTATCTTACACGCCAGCGGACATGACTCAGCACAGAATCGCCACGGTAGTCGGGTTTATTTACCCAATTACCATAACAGCAACAGCGATCTACGAGTAAAAAGCACCAGTTGGCCTGTGGCAACGAACAGTCGAGCCTTCCAATTTAGAGCTAAAAGATAATCTCATTAGTATGAGTAAGTGCGAGAGAACTTACTGATGCACCCAAGATATCCGCCACTTGTCAACAAGAAAAAAACGGGCATTGCTCTTGAAGTACGGGAACGAGTAAATCGAAAATACTACCAAGCATGAAAGCAGAATACAACATTCAAACCACGCGTTATCACAACATGCCAAGAGGTGATTAGAAACTCGAAACACTTATCAAATAGTACGATATCTTATTTCGACGAGTTTCTAGGTCTTAGCATTTAGGAAGTAATTTTACGTTTTCAAAATACGTAGAAAACCAGCGGACATCTAGAACAAGGTACAGACTATTTCATTTAAAATGGAAACTTTCCAAATTCCCAGCAAATGAATTTCATTGAAAATATAATAAACGGACTTATTGTAAGAAGGTGAAATATACAGGATGGTGTTGGAGTATTGAAAAGTAGAAACGAAATGTATGTTAATAGATAATGAATTAAAAGGAACAAGGTGTATTTTAATTTATGCCAAAAATAAACGTAACATACCTTAAATAGCATCAACCATGTTTGGTAGTCATCTTAATTGAACAACAAACTATTCTATACGATCATTTTCGCAATATAAATCGAATTTTGATTATCAATTATTATGCAAACATTTGAAGAAAAATAAGCTACAATAAAGAATTTTTGAACTTGACAGGAACTTATTTTGGAAGTTTTCTATTTTATACATAAATTTAATTCAGTCGCAACGGAAACACATCTGAAAGAATCTCACTCCAATCGAATTTATCACTTAATCTTTATGAGTTTTTTCCATCGCCTAATAATATCTTGAATCAATCCCGTGACGCTTAAAACTACTACAGCAATTAAGTTCACACATTACACACAATGTTACTGGGATTCATGCCACTATAAGTCCTAAGGAAAAGGAAACTAAAAGTATATTATCTCGAAATGGAACCTTCCTCATGACTAAGTGCTGCATCAACACCTGTAAGAACACTAATTTCGATTAATATTAATATGTATTTACTAAACGTTATATTTCTGTTATGCTTTGAAATAAGTTGGAAAAGTAATAAGAAAAATTGTAATTCCTGAGGATTCTGTAAATCTTTTCAGTCAATTAAATGTTTTAATCAAAAGTAATAAGAAAGTGATAGCGAATCTAGAATCGGAAAATTTAGAACAAATATAATGACGAAGGTAGAATCACAAATAGCAGTAGAAGTAAAAATGATATACGATATAAATAAGCTCAACGCAGAGAAGTCTTTGAGGACAAGCCTACGTTATGGAACTGTAGGTCACCTATAGTTGTTAGAAAATTAATTTTGAAAGCATATATATGAAACGTTGCTCTACATAGCTGCGAAAGGTAGATATTGGGCAAAAAAGAAACCGAGAAAGTCAAACTATTTGTGGAGTTTATAAAGCATTTTTTTTAATACTCGCATCTTTTAGATTGTTATACTTTATAATAGGGTACTGTTGGTATATAAAACTACTAATTAGTATTCGGTGTGACAGTTTGTGTGAATTTTTGACTAATGTCTTAGACATATCGATTGTAAATGCTTTCGCTCTTCACTGTATCTTCGAATCTGCATACAATGGGAAAGACTAAATTTTGTCTACTTCTATATTGTGTAAATAACTTCTAATTTATTTCTGAACTTGATCTGCAAAGTTAAACTAAAGCAGAATGTGAAACTGTTTCATAATGAATAAATGTGCTTTTGTCAATATTTCACTCCTATAACATCTTAATCGATTATTAACGACATTCAGTGTAGCTTTAGAGACAGGATGTCAGTTGATATTTTTTCTATGCTTCTATGTAATTTATAATAGGCCAAAATATGTTTGGTTAAATTGTATCATTCAAAACATAACAAAAACAAGTTTACTACCAACAAGTACGATAATATTTAATTAGAATTATAAAACAAGGTCAAGAAATGGACAATAAGTGATAACATCAGCTATTAAGTGCACAGGGATTGTAATACCAAGCTGTTTTTTAAAAACAATACAATTTTTTGGATATTTACAAACATGTACTACAATATTGGTCCTAAAAAACATTGCGTAATGAGCTTGCTAAGGTGACTGGTGGATTAGTAATTTTAGACGTAAATAAGGCGTGAATCCTATATAAAGCAAACCCTCAAACAATTCATTCAGTGGTGGTTCAACACATCAGATACTAAACCAAACCAGACGGTAAGTTTAAACTGTCGACTTTTACTATCATCTAACAGTTCTTTGCGATTTGTTAGGTAACGACGATCATATAAGTTTAAACTATTATTTAATTTAAAACTAAATTTGTTCTTGTAAAGGTTTTGTGTTTTTACGCCTACGAATGCTTCAGTAATACACCTTATCATTCATTAGTATACTCAAATTGCACATAGTTTAATTAATTCATATTTTACATGTACTCTTTTGTTCAAATGCTGTTGAATTTATTTCTAGCTTTCTTATCTTCATCTTAAACTGGTGTGTAAGTCTTTAGCAAAGACAGAGTCAGCATATAAAAACCAATCTTTTTATCATATTCCTTTATGTAGGCAAACTACAGCTGATAAGTAGATGCCTACGTAATTGAACTAAAAAGAGAAAAACAAACAATACTGAAATGCAACTTTCTTCAAAGGTGAAAAATTCAACCCCAGAACAAGATGAAAACAGAACTGTTCATCGCATTCCTTGGGTTGTTGGCAGTATTCCAAGTCCGTAAGTATAATGTTTTTTTTTTTGTAAAAACGGTGTGTACTTATATATCTTCAATCTAAGAAGGGTTATCACAATTAACTGAGAAGTAATGATTTCTTAAATCACAAAAATGTATATATATTAAAACTTTGAATAAGGGTTAGTTAAAATGGGTAAATTTTTAATTTGCTTCTAGTAAATTTGCTTCTAAAAGATATTGATCACCGATAACTTTTTACATGTTTCTCAATAATAATTGCATTTAACATAAGAAATACGAATAAAAGTTAATAGCTTTAAAACTATGTGTCTACAATACAATAGAAATTGCAAGCATTCGTAAGTAGTGTGCCTTCCCAGTAAATTAAAGTAGACCAACTTTTTTTAGGGTTGAATTTAAAATGGAGCCTTTGTAGTTGCGCTCCGCCTGGGAATTCCTATAATCTAAGTTTATGGAACAATATCAGGCTAAAATTAAGCAAAATGTTTAAAATTGACATTTTTTCAACAGCACAAAGAGTTTTTTTTTGCTGTAACCTTATTTAGTTTTTTAACAATAATGATGTTGGCGCTCATAAATTTGAATAGTAGTTTTTATTTGTTATTCATGTTCTTTAATCAATATTTAGTTGTAGAATTAACCACCAAACTGCTCGACTGAGAGTAGGCGCTTTTAGGGGTGTTCTGGTTTTTCCTTTGCAACTGACAGAAATTGCTTTTTTTTTATAAAGTTTAGTTTAGATATCATAAATCTACTGTTTGATTGCTATAATCGTCGATGCACTTAACTATTTGATATTGCGAGAGTTAAAGATAAAGCAAAAAATATAGTGCAAATTCAGTTTTCCTAAATTTATTCAAAATATGGTACGTAACCCTGTAGACAAAAAGTTCATCAAAATTTTAAGAACGCATAAAACGAAAAATCTTATAACTTCTACTAGTTTTAAAACGGATGGCATTATTGTGCCACAGTAATAGATTTACTCTTCTAAAAATGAATTCTAAAATCTGCTTGGGCATGTTTCTGTACAACATAAGTACTTTACCGGAGGCACAATCCACGCGTATCTGCTGATCATCTTTTACAGCAAAAGGTCAAAGTTTCAGATTCATATTATCACTTCGTTAATAAATACATAGAACTGAAAAATAAATAATAACTTTCTCATTTATTAGAATTTTTTGAATCTGAATGTATCTGTATTGCTGTTCGTTTTAATACATTTCTCATTAATTACAATATTTTGTATGTAGCCATCCGATTATATTACCCATAATAACCTCTGATTATCAACATGATAGCTTCTTAAAAGTCCTCTTTGTATAAAGCTGAAACAATTGACGAGTATTAATTTTTGCAGATGCCGTACGTCATATGTCAGCCAGTAGAACGTCGTTAACACCGCCAACCCCACCATGTCCAGCAGTATGTCCATGTCCAGGTATGTATATCTGCCCTTATCATTAATATAGATAAAGCTTAATAACGGCGTTAGCTTTAAAAGATTTTTAATGGACGTTTTACTTTCTTTTCAAAATTACTGTAAGCTGAGGACAAAGTATTTTCTTCTAAAACTACATCTACCAATTCATTGAAACAACAACTTGCTTGGCAAAGCTTTGAAATAGATTTACAACTTTAATCTTAAGCTAAATTGCATTTAGTTATTAACTAAACCGTTCTCGTATCTCCATTGGTGTTCCTACGGCTTTCACAAAGTATTAACTCGGTAGCGACTTCCATTTCATAGTTAAGATGCAGATTATCATATCGGCGCTTCACGATCCGTTATTACAAATTTATACTTATAAAGATTACTAAGTCCACAATGATTAAATTGTTCAGAACAAAACGAAATGTAGCAGATTACAGACTCTTTGAATAAAATTGTAATAGCATTTAATAGAATATTATGGTTATAAGACATTCTTACATCCTATGTGTTTACTTTGATCGATAGCATGTTTAGCTGGCTCCTCGTTATTATACAGAACGACTATTGGCCCTTACGGATTAAATTTGTAAGAAAGATTTTATCAACATCGAGGGCATGTTTGTGTGTGGTTCAGCCTGTCATAAAAGATATCATTGAAGGCTTAAATAGTTATGTAAAGAAAACATCAGTTTTATATGCATATACAGAGCATGTGACAATATCAAAATACTTGAATATGCTTTCTAAATGAGAGTATCACTGTTAATTATATAAGCATCTCATCCACAGAAGCGGTTGTTATAATTTTGTAAAAAGTATAAAAAAAAAAAATTTTTTGATTTATGCACAAAAGGCAATAATATCCATTCTTTTGGGGTTATAATTAATTTTGTTTTGAAAGTATGCAAATAATGAATTTCTCTTTTTAGGGGATGTGCCGTGCAAAGCTTTAGGTATAGACGTTCCACTAACGGCTTGCAGACCAGATTGCCATTTATTACAACTAGGAGAAGGAGTATGCAGTGGTACTTTAAAATGCTGCCTTTTACAAACGCCAAACTGAGATTGGTTTTGATCGAACGGACATGAAAAACATCCAAATGCAATACTTTCATGTTACTAATGCACTAATAAACTGCAGTTTGATGTATTTACAGTTTTTTACTTTAAAATAACGCTAAAAAATGTACACGGAAATAAAACACAACTAATAAACGGCATTGCTGTATTGAGACGCCTTAATTCCCCTTTTTTGAGCGTCTCAATATTGACTGTACTTCCAAATGTTGTT
The DNA here is from genome assembly GCA_036346225.1 of Platerodrilus igneus. Taxonomy (NCBI): domain Eukaryota; kingdom Metazoa; phylum Arthropoda; class Insecta; order Coleoptera; family Lycidae; genus Platerodrilus; species Platerodrilus igneus. The sequence goes on along the minus strand of JARFIW010001604.1, from coordinate 26,673 downwards.
AAAAAGTTGACTGATGGAATTGATTTCTTGGTCGACGCTATGAATCTGTTCAACCAAGGCCTAATGCGATAGCGGCTAAACTCAGGAAGAGTGGCCGTGGGTAATAGCGACTACAATAACAGGGATGGTATTTTTAATGGGGCGCCAGTGAGAGTGAGCCGAATAGAACAATTTGCATTAATCTCCCTAGCCTTGCAATAAACCACAAAACATGTAATGATATACCTAAAACCAATAAATTTAATTACTCCTTTAGAATCATTAACATATGCCAATACTAAACTCAAATAATTGCAAGCATTACCCAAAGTGCTCTACTATAACCAATAAATAAAGAAGCTTGAGACAAGAACAGTTTGAATAGCATATAATTAGTTGTAACTGGCAATTAAAACGGATATAAATTTTATTTTTAATACAGGTTATTACACTTTTACAAATTTTTAAATGTTACATTCGGTGGAAAAGTGGATTAAATAATTAATAATTACTGTTAAATACAAGATCTTCAATTGCATAGCACTTGCATAGCATTTTTCGCCGTACAAATAATTGTACGTACTAATTTGATGTACCGGTTAATAAACTTGATTCTAAATAAATTTGCATTTCGCAAACGTATGAACGGTTATCAGTAAAGGGCAATGTAAACCTCAATAAATCGCAGGTGTACACAATCGTGACGAGACGCGTGTAGCGTTAGAAATATGCAAGTTGCTATCAAACTCCAGATTAGTTTTTCATGCATAAATACAAGGAGAATAATTAAACAACATACACCCTGGAAATTAACAGGCACTTGAAGTACTAGGTCGTAGTTGAACTACTATGTACTTGAAGTATTTACTTTAGCTACAGAAGGTACTTGAACTATTTACTTAAGTTTTAGAAGATACTTGTACCCTAATATATCGATAAAATGTTACAACAAACCAACAATTAAAATAGATATTACCTTAGTTGGTCGATTGGTGAAATAGTGATAATATAGCCGTCGGACTGAATTAAAATCCCGTAACCGTCATTATGATACAACACTAACTGAATTTAAGATCTATATATTTTAGAGTAATATAAATCACACACGCAACGAATATTATCACAGTTAGATGTTTCCAGTTCGACAGCTGCTATCAAAAAGAACGAATAATATCATCAAAACATTTATACAATAACAACTCATTAAGCTAGCGCTAATAGAATCTACAAGAATACCCATATTATTGGCAAATATACATACACACATACAATACAACACAATTGCATGAAATTCGACAGATCAAAAAATGTTAGATTTGCGGAATAGAAACGTTACAGCATGTTACGCAAATCATACTTCTTTCAACGATTTATTCGTTCATATTTCGTCTCTTGCTTTTAGTAACAAATAAACTCCTTTTGTCTCTTTACGGAATGCTTCAGTTTTGAGATAGGTATCGTTCCGATAAAGTCAAAGCCCAAGATTCCAAATGTGATGACAGTTTCGACTTTGGGATTAACCCTCACCGCACCAGACTCAACGATATACACCATAAAATGTTTCATGTTTAATTCTAATATTTCGCAAAAGTCAAAGGCTTCACTGCATTTCTAGTATTATGTTTTAAAATAAGCCAACACCCACCCCATAAAAAATAGAAGGTATAACCACATACGAATTGAAAGTATACTGCTCTTACGATTACTGCTTATAATCGAGGTAAGTATTTCAATGTCTTTATGTTAAACGATTATGTAACACAAACCTGTTTATTAAGCTAAGAAAATACATTGCATTTAATACTACTAATGTCCTATGAACATTCTTGTGTAAATAGAATTTGCCAATCATACGCAATTAAATTTTTTAAGAAGAAAATTCCTTGTCCTTATGCATGTTTAGATTTGTTTGCATTCTTCCAACAAGAAATAAACCTTTAATAATATTTATATCTACACTTTCATTCTATACTTTTTCTATTACTAATCCTTTTATAGTGTTTTCCATTTACTGTTTTTTATTTGGTCCTATATAAGTCTGGTTTTCACAAACTTTACAGAAAACTGCATTGAATGGAAAAAAATGTAATAAATGGCTTGATATATGTTGGAACTATTGCAACTATTGTATTATACAACCTGCGGTTTAAAAACATCCTCTTTGTTATAATTCAATGGATTTAAAGTCGTACCTTGATATTGTAAAAAGAACAAGTGCTCAAAAACGAAACTACTTTGAAATTAAACAAATTCAGGAAAACTACATACATAAATAGGAAATAGGGTTTCTGCAATTGAGTATACATCTCCATACACCTACGAAAACAAAAACGTTGTGAAAGTCTGTACAAACGATTGGGGGGTGTATAGCGAAGGAAGCATCGAATAACTACATTGCTTATTTGTATCGGAACGGTATATTAAGTTAGTTGATCGAATACGCATTTTAGTTATCTCTCAGGCTAAGAATTGCCAGAGTCAAAGTGATCCGATGAAGGTTAACCATTCACAGGCACTGTTGAACATCGTTAACACTCACGTTTAGGCAACACTTTTACGTTTATTGAACCTGTTGTTAATTAGTTGTTAGTTGTTAGTATGCAAAGACCACGTAGCTTTAAATAACTAGAGCACCAGTTTAAACCAAACGAATAATATGTTAAATGGGTGTAACTCAAAACCATTTATTATAATTAAGGATACAAATGATTTGATACCTTACTGTAAATTTCTACATAATACAAACGAATAATATATAGTAGACATTTTTATATTGAACAATAACGACCGCCGTGCGTATTTTATCACTTATTCATCCGGCATTCTATACTGCCGACTGCTAACCTGTTTGGAGGTTTCTCACCCTTAACAAGAGCGAACGTCGGCGTACGGCAGGGCACCGCCCCCACTAAGTTGACCTTTTGCACTACACGTTGCAAAAACATATTGCATTCTTGTACAACTTAATTTATCGAACTTGTTAGTATAGGGTAAATAGTACATTTGGCGGTTATTCATATTGAGAAATAAATTATCCTAATATCAACATTTTTTGTAACGTGATAACACTGCTAAGGAATTACAAAGTTTCAATTTCTTTTAAAAACATCGCTCTCTTTTGATACTGGCATAGATATCATAACTAAAATTTTACATAGTATTACTATTTCGTTAAACATTTTTTGAACGCAATATTCTAGAATAACATTTAAATGCAGAACTACAGGAAAAGGTAACGAGGTTTCCTTTTATAGATAAATTACTCATCTTCAGCTTACGTCTACTGGCACTCGGCTCCACCTGTATTCAAAAAGTAAAACATATCAAGGGTTTCTTCACATTTTTGCTGAATATACATAAATGTTATATGCTGTGTCTAATGTACATGCAGCTTGTTGTATACATAAATAGATAGAAGTGTATAATAAATAAATAGTTGTGTTAGTGTTGTTAATGGACCAATCCTAAAGAAGTTAGTTTAAGAAGATATTAGTGCTTGGAAATTCATTAGTGTAATAGTGCTTCATTGTTAAGTGGACTGAAAACATCTATAAATAAGGCATTATACTGTTTATTAGACTTGTGAAAAGTGAGTAATAAAGACTATTGTTATTACTTGTTTTTAAATCAGAGAAACGCGGTAGTAGTAACCCGTTTCAATATCAATAGCGTCGTCTTTTGCATTTTTTTGCGTCGTTTACTACATCTAGCTTGTTTTCGTCACAACATTTTATTTAGTAAAACACCGCCATACCTATATAATAAGATAAGATACAGGACGGATGTACATAATATAAATATTAGGCGAAAGGGTATGCTGACAATCCCGTCACATAAGACTCAGATATTCAAACGTTCTTTCTCATATACTGCAGTACATATTTATAATTCAATAACTCTGGACTTTAAAATCATGTTACCCTTACGCTTTAAAAACAAATTAAAAAATCATTTTTTACAACAAGGTTTTAAGTAGATTATTTTTTTCTTCTATTATTTTTTCTTTTCATCTCATTGCTAATTAAGTCAAACTCTGCCAACCAACTTTACAAAATAACACATTTATGATTTAGGGTTAAGTGTAAGAACAGAGGGTTCATTGTAACTCAACTGAACTTCGCCCTTTGCACAAAAATTATATGTACACATAAATGTAAATGTTATTAATTTGTCTATGTTGTGCAATAAAGTCATTATTATTATTATTATTATTATTATTATTATTATTATTATTATTATTATTATTATATGCTCAAATATGGTTGTGATTAGTTTCTCAAAGTTTTCCAAACCCAGCTTAATTTTCAAAAGATGAATTTTTTTTATTGTAAGATACTTAGAATTATATCAGCATAGAACATTTTTTTGAAAAAAGCGTTAGCCTATACATAAAATTTTCGTCTGTTAACAGTTCTGCATAGCAACCAGCTTGATAAATGGTAGTTTGATCCTAACCTTAACTAAGTCATTTTTTAATTCGTGTACTATGGAAACACCGCGCAAGGGAGAATTTTACTTAGTTATATTGTTTGAGGTACATTCAATATCGTGTAATATTTGTGTTTTCTTAGATGCGTTGGAAAAAATGTAAACAATCGTGTCAGCTAAAAAGGAAAATGTTCTTAAGTGTTTGTCATTATTGGATTAACGTTTACAGTACAATAATGAATAAAATTAGCGTTTTCATATTTTTAACTAATTTTGGTTTATATTTATGAATTTGCTGCAATTATAGTCAATAAATTTCTTTAATTCATTAAGCACACTGGTAGTACCTAAGAGGGACCCAGCCACATTCAGAACATACTAGGGAGCCTCATTCCGCATTGATCATTTTGTGAATGAATACGTCATCCACCTCGTTTCTTTGCTTGACTCAAAAATTTCTCTTCAATTAACTAATGCGATAAAAGTAAAATAAGGGCGGGCGAAGCTCTAAGGAGCACCGCTAAATTCTTCACCACATTCACGTTTTGCTTAACCTAAAATTCTTTTCCACGTTTAATTTTACTTAACCTAAAATCTCCGAACTAGTCAAGCACCTAAGGGACACAGCCGCGTTCAGAACATACTAGGGAACCTCATTCTGCATTCATCATTTTGAGAATGTTTAACGTCATCCACCAAGTTTATTGCTTAATTTAAAAAATCTCTCTCTTCAATTAACTACTACAGCGAGAATATAAACGAGGGCGTCGCTCTAAGGAGCCCCGGTCTTCATCAAGCAAAACACAAACGCCGCCTCGTCGGCGAAGCTTCTAACAAAGACATCCAGCACTGCTCCTCCGAGGGTAAAGGCCTAACGAGCCCCATTCCACATTCATTATTAAGCAAACTATCAACCAACAAAGACATTACATGTGATTTTCCAATGCTCCACCCCAAGGTACTACATTGGCCAGGAAGCGAGTTTTTTTTACCTGGAAAATTTGGAATTTTGCCGAACCCTTGCTGTTCCAAGCAAGGTAGGGATCTTTAACGTGCGTGACAACACTCACACACGGGACCTCCATTTTACCTCTCATCCGAACGAGGGTGTATTTTTGTGAAATTTTTTGTCGGGATTCGAACCCGGGACCTTGGGCGTAGTAGTCACACACATACCACTACGCCACGGAGCCGCCCAACCAACAAAGACACCGGAGCCCCTGCGCATCCTCCGCATTGAATATACCTGAGATTCTATGCCGATTTTCTGCCAAACCGGCGTATACATATGTTGCTGTGCGCCAATTTTGCAAAACCGGCGTAGCATAACTACTACTTCTTTTGTTATGAATTAGTGTGTTTATTTATTTTGTTTCAGATACTTTATTTTCAACTTTGTATTTGGTAAAACCCCGTATACTCGCCGATTGAGCCCGATCATCCTTTTCTTGTCCATACCGGTTAGGTTTATGTGTGTAACATATTTTTCTAACGAAACCCTATTTCTGTACTTTAGAATTATCTTGGTTTCTGACCATTATTTAAATTACCACAATGTTATGTATTTTTTGTTTTTACATGGGTGCTCAGGTAACCAAAAGTGTATCAGGGGACCTAAACTCTAATCAGTCTTTGCCAGAGGCGACAATTTATCACTTAACGTTCAAGAAATACAACGAGGTTTTTTGAATGTTAAAATAACCCACAGTAAAGCTGGTTGACAAACGCATCAACATAAAAAGAAAACTTTCTGTAAGTTAATAAGGCTAACTGTGGAACTTAAACCAGCGCTTTTGCATGAGAGAGTGTCGAGATCCGATTTTGCTTGAGTACAAACAAAGACAAAACTTTAAACCGCCACGGCGTTTAAATCTCTAATACCAAAAGTTCCGGGAAAACGCAAAAACGTATGTTTCAAAAAGCTTAATCACAATAATAAAAAATAACTGACCCGCTAGTCCTTTCTATTTCAGTCCTGTAAGAAAGACTTCACTATTAATCAAAAACAAAACCACCGTTTGTGGTTCTCTACCTAAATACAAATACGTACAAAATAATTTTTGTGAAATCAAACTAATAAATTAAGTTTCAGGTATTAACCAAATTAGTTCCGCTAGTTTAATATGTTACATCAATATACAAGAAATTATATTCAATACTTCAAAATTTTTTATAAGTATTTAATAATTAAATTCAGTCAAGTAATACTGATTTATAACTTATTTCAAAAAGTAGCTAAATTTACAATTATTTGTTGTTCTCTTTCTCAGATCTGTTGAAAAAATTTCACATGTTTCTTAAAAATATAAAAATTTCAAGTATCAAAATTCAACTAATTGTTTTACAAATCTTCTAAGTTTTCGTATTTTCAAAGCCCAAACAAGGCAAGGTCATATTGAGACAAAATTTTTATCTAAAGTGTTGTTTAGACTGGTATTTTAAACTAACAAACTTTGTAATATTACGTTAGAAAAACTAGGTCAAAGTTAGAATTCTTACAAATGTTTTAAGAGAGAAATGATTATGATAACAAAAGATTATAGATTCTTAAACTTCATCAAGCGTGTTATGAACGCCTTATCTGCTGAAAATTTTAAAACATCATTTATGAAATGTCCAAATTCCGCACTTCAGCAAAGACACTAATAATCTTACTATAAAAATTTAAAGCAAACCTTGGCACTTACACTAGGTATAGCAATATGTTAAAATTTTCATTTTAAGTAGTTACCCTAAGTCAAAGTGAGTATTTTTTTACGACATGGAAATGTCTTTCATCTAACAGCAACCAACTGTGTTTTGTTTATAGAGGAATACAAAATTTCATCTCACCAAAATCAAACAATTCTGCTACAAATCATTGTCAAAGTTGATCAAAGTTACCAAATAATTTATCGAAGTTATTAGAGGGCTTAGGAATTTTTTAAAGTTGCATTAATAACTAAACAAATAAATTAAAATAATTAAGTTTTGTACCGCTCATTATTCCCTAGTGTTTCTATACCACATACTTAGATTTATTTAAAAGATGTTCTAGTAGATAGTAACGTTCATAACGATAAAATCGAAGAGTATATCAAGCTTGTTTCACATTGCATGTCCCAGAACACTTTTCAATTTAAAACAAATTGTACGAACAACATGAAGGGACTGAGAAAAACAGCCTTTTACCATTCATAGATATTTGTATATGTCGCGCTTTAAACAGAATTTAAAGAGAACTCCAAATACTTTTCAAGAATATGGATAAGGTACGTGGATAATATTTTTGCCGTTTTTGATACTTCAAAATCGAATGTTGATGATTTCTTTAATGAAGTAAATTCAAAAGTTAAAAGCATAAAATTTACATACGAACTAGAGAATAATGGCAATTGCTATTTCTAGATACACTAGGGATTAAAAACGATAATAAACTAGAATTTGATATTTATGGGAAAGAAACTAATGTGAGTCGTTTTATTTTATCCTCCTCCAACCACAGTTTACAACATAAACTGGCGTTCAATTTTTTGGTGAACAGATTAATTAATTTTCCTTTAAATAGCGACAAGTTTAATAAGGAGCTTGCATTTATTAAACAAATAGCGATTCACGATGGTTTTTCTGCAGTTATTGGGGATAATATTCTAAGAAAATGTAAGAATAGAAATAACATCCGCAAACCAACGACTTTGCAACCTAGCACCACAAATGAATTAGTCAAATTTGTCAAACTTCCTGTTCACAGCACCACTAATGGTCTTAATAAAATATTTAAACTATTCAATTTCAAAATTCCTCATAATAATAAAAATAAGATTAGAGATCTGTTAGGTAACCCAAAAGACAAAGTGGACAAGTTACAAAAGTCAGGGATTTATGAGATTAGCTCTTCGGGACCAGGATGTTCTCAAAACTATGTTGGTCAGACTAAGAGAAATGCTACAACTAGATTTAAAGAGCACATTGCTTATTTCAAATACGGTAAATATGAAAGACCTCAAGTCGCCAAGCTGAAACCAGCCACTTGGTTAAACTAGAGGATGTCAGACTGTTAAAGGCGGTGGCAACGTATTCCCTAAAAGCATATAAATGAATCACAATAGCTAGACACAAAAGACCCCTCTTAAATACTGACTAGGGTCCAATAGCGTCACCTGGATTGCTTTCTCTATTAATTTAACAACCAATGAAACGCATGATTAACTTTGGTTCCGCTTGAGCAATATAATTTTAGTATAAATTAAGTGGTTTTGTTTATTAATGTAGCAATTCACTTTGCTATTAACTTATTTTCGTCGGACATGTTATCGCGTGCAAAGACAGCACGAACGTCCACGTACGTAGCGGAATCAAACGCGTTACATACGCATAAGGACACATTTAATAAATCTTAGAGTTTTCAAACCAACCTAATATTATCCAGCAAAAATAAATACCAATTGAACAACCTTGAGCAGTAATTGGAATTTATTGTGAATAATTAAGTAACATTACGTTGAAATAATTATTTTAAAACAAAACTAAACTCAGAATGTATCATCATAGTAAATTATAAAGAGTTATGATGAGCGAAATTTATTTCTGTTACAACATATTCTTACTATCATCTAAAGTATCTCAATTTTCGACCATCGTTTAAAGTTCTATAAGATTTTGTATAAGTATCAGTTAACTCAATTCTTAACTCTTACGTTTGTATTCTGTATTACATTGAAAATTATACATTTTAATAGCACGAACCTACTTTCTTAAAGAATTCTTTGATATTCAATTAATTTGTATATTTTGTTTTATTCGCACAGAAAAACTAAATATTATATTTTTGGTTTTATGTATTTTCCAATTTTATGCGTTTTAGGCGTTTTGAGAATTTTGAACGTTTTGTGTGTTTTATGTGTTATGTGTGCTTTATTAGTATCATGTGTATTTTACGATTTGTGCTTTTGATGCTTCTACAGCTATGATTAAATGAGTAAACCCAATTTCTCTGAATTACGTTTTACCACCAAACCAAAGACAACCAACGTAAATATAACATTTTTCATTGCAGTCTTAATCTGATTATTGCCAATATAAGTGTCTTTGCAAACTAGTTTTCACCTTTAACACCTTAATCGTTATTCGATTTAAGCCTGGTAACGGTTTCGTTAATTATTTTTTTTATTTCATATTTTTTCTCATATGTTAAGTTATTAAATAGCATCACTAGGAAGCTCATATTTTCTTGATTTTGGTTCTACTTTATAATACAAACACAAAATATTGAATTTATTAAACCACGCACAAGTCACTACTAAAAAAAGCTTATACTATGTTTACGAAAATGAACATAATGGAGTAGCAGAGAATTTTTAAACGCAATTCGATTAGACTAAGATTCAGAAACAAATAATTACCATGGAACCAATGGAATAACTGTGAGCCTGCAATTCAAGCAAATAATTTAAGCAGGAGCATGGTTTATGTTTTCTCCAATACATGATGTGGTACTTGTGTTAAATCAAGGTGCCCAAAATCGTTAGCTTTATTCTTCTGCAGCTGTCTTTATTATATAATTAAAATAATAATTTCATATATCAGATTTTGCATAATACTCAGGGTAAGTAGTCTTAGCTTGCTGCTCCTTCAGTTGCTATTCTATCTATTCTATCTATACAACTTGTATGTGATAACACGTTTCCAGTTACAAACGGTCAAGGTTAAACTTTTATGTAGGTCTACACTTTTGGCATCCAGGGTTCATAACGTAAATCTTAGGTAGCTACCACACCACCCCCACCAAGTGCAAGTCGTTCACAACCTACTAATTCTGCTAATAATTCGTTTAGTTCTACGTTGCTTTCGAATTGCTCCGCTACACACTCGCAGCTTATTTTAAACGCAATGCGATTAGACTAAGAGTCGGAACCTTAAATAATTACCACGGAACCAAAGGAATAGCCGATAGCCGTTAGCCCGCAAATCAAGCAAATAATTTAAGCAGGAACGTAGTTTATGTTTTCTCCAATACATGATGTGATACCTGTGTTAAATCAAGGTGCACGAGATCGTTAGCTTTATTCTTCTGCAGCTGCTTTTATTATAATAATTTCATATATCAGATTTTGCGGAATACTAAGGTTAAGTAGCCTTAGCTTGCTGCTCCTTCAGTTGCTATTGTAGCTATTCTATCTATACAACTTGTACGTGATAACAGGTTTCCAGTTACAAACGGTCTAGGTTAGACTCTTATGTTGGTCTACACTTTTGGCCTCAATGGTTTATAACGTAAATCTTAAGTAGCTACCACACCACCACCACCAAGTGCAAGTCGTTCCCAAACTACCAATTCCGCAAATAATTCGTTTAGTTCTAAGTTGCTTTCGAATTGCTCCGCTACACATTCGCAGCTCATTGGAGGAGGTATCCGCTTTTGAGCGCAGAAAACAAACCACTGGTACTGGGTTTGATATAATACATGCACATGTCCTAGCAGTTTTGAAAGAATTATACGTTATACGTACACAATATGTTGTGGTGGGAATTTTCGATTTTGACGTGGAACGAGTGTTGGTTCTAGGTTAAAAGAGCACAAGGAATAAAATCTGAGCCTTTGGGTTTAGGAAATTTTATGACTTATACTCATATATTTTGGACGTGGAATTTTCGGAGTCAGGAGCGGTGAGTGTTAGTTAATGCTTGGTGAAACGAATCACCATATTTGGAATTGTAATTTTGGACTGTTAGGTTGCATGATCAGAACATGTTGATATGACGGTTTTTATTATGAGGGTGGGACGATAGTTGTTTTCAGATACAAAGGGAACTAGAAATACAATCAAAGCCTATTATTTTTAAGCAATGAATGTTCAGTTCCTAACTTGAACATACCAGGGTTAGTTTTTGTGGATCAGTGATGCTTTTGAGGACAAATATGATGTCAAAAACTAAAAATTTTCAGAAAAACTTTTTATGAAGGACTCAAACGCTTTTGTTTTATTTCTAGAAATTAGAACTAAGAAAACATAAAAGCGTGATTAAAGATGTAATGCTGAAAGGTTTGATGTTTATTGTCACATCCATATAGAAACGCTGTTTGACTATTCTTCCCATATGGTTGAAAATTTTAAACATTAATTGGAGTAAACAATTCAAAATATCTTAATTAACTTGCAGTTTATTAATGCATTATTAACATAAATGATCACATCCGACTACTTTCAAAATTACATGTTTTTCTTCAAAAACAACCCTAATTTGGTGTCTGCAAAAGACAGCACTTTAAAGTACCACTGCATACTCCTTCTCCTAGTTGTAATAAATGGCAGTCTGGTCTGCAAGCCGTTAGTGGAACGTCTATACCTAAGGCTTTACACGGCACATCACCTAAAAAGTAAAATTGATTAATGATGTAGTACTAAATAGAAAAACAAAAATTATTCAAAGTGTGGCTACTATTGTCTTTAACGATCACGGCCTTTGCGGTTGGGGAATTCTAGATCGAGCTTCACTATGAAAAAGTCTTCCAAAATTCATGTATTTCGGGTATTGCGCAAACGCTAAAATGTGTAGCTGTACATGCAAATAGTTTCATCTTCAAACCCTATATCGAAATTTGAAATAATTTGTTACTGGCAGGCCGAGAGGCATCTAAGCCAAAACACAAGAAATACTTAGCTAGAAAATTTAGTATTTTGTTGAACACCTACCGTTCTACACTTGATACGGTAGATAAGATCAACAACACCTTTACTAGAGACCTAAGGTATTAATTCTCAGTTATTTTTCGAAATGCTATATTTACGAATTGCACCTAGAAGGTTAGGGTTAGAAGTCGTTCCCAATCTTACAAGGATTCAGCTGAAACTAGTATTAATGTACAAGAACACGTTGATTACAACGATTACTTATGACAATCTTTCTTTAACAAATATTATAATTTTACCCAGACGCTGTAAGGTGCAACAGGTGTTTCCTTTATTTCAGGACTATTCGTAGATATAGGAATTAATATGTTTTATATATCTATACTATATATATATATATATATATATATATATACATATACGGGAGTTTCGCGCCATAATTTCAAATACGCAGTGCGCGGGAATTTTAAATAGACTAGGCGGTACTTCCGTACGTCATAGTAGTGAGTTCGCGCAGATCGCACAACCCTAGAGGGGTAGACCAATACTAGACAAAGAGTGGGGACGAGTTTTGGTGACGCTCGGAATCGTGGCTTTTTTGCCTTGGTTCGTGGAGTTAAGTGGTCGTTTGTGGTGACGTATCGTAGCTTTACCTATGTAGATTTCCTTTGTTGATTATCTTTTGTTTGTCTACCCTAATACCTTATTTTCCTAATCCGATCCCTGCATAGGTAAGTGATGAATCAGCAACCTTCGGCGAAACGAGCTCCACGACCCTGAGGTACATGCTCCGCTAGCCGCTCCGGAGGAACCGCCATCTTTAATCCCTTCGACATGGAGCCCTGAGGAACCCTGATAGAGGCCAACTTTGGTTCGGATTTCCGGGGTGAGTAAATAGTGTTACCTGTTTATTTAACTTTTTATATTTTCGACTATTACGCAATGTAAATTTGGCAATGGGTGACGTCATGGTAGTTGGCCACGCGAACCTGTCATAAGGTTGGCGCTTCCGGCCGCCAAGGCGTTGCATGGCTTTTTATTCATTGCGCTTGCGCGATGTATCTTATGAACTTTGGTAACTGTATTACCGACTTTTAAGAACTATCTTTCACCATATAAATGTATCACCATCTAAAGGGTAATACTTTGTAATCTGTTTTATCGACCATATAAACTATCACCAATTATATTGTAATAACATATATATATATATATATATATATATATATATATAAATATATATATGTATATATATATCATAGATACTAAGAGATTGGAATGTTTCAATATGATAAATAGCTCTCCAAATTTAAAACTAGAAATGACTGAACATTTAATATCAATAAAAGCAGTGAGAACACCAATGGACACGCGATAAGCTCTTAGGCAGTATTTGAATTGCATTCAGCCTTAATGATAAAGGCTTTACTCCATTGCATAGCTATACTTTGAATTACAGTAGGCTGTCACTTAAAAAGCAAATTGCAATTGTATAAGGAATAACCGTTCTTGGTAATTGTAAAGAAACAGGTCAAGATAAAGGATACTTGTATATTAAAGATTAAAGAAAATATACATACCTGGACATGGGCATGTTGATGGACATAGTGGAGGTGGTGTTGGTGATGTTCTACTGGCTAACTTTTGCCGTGTAGCATCTGGAAAAATTTAATAGCTATAAAATGCTTAAACTTTATAGCTGGAAGAAATGAAAACATTTCTTTCACTGCCGCAGTTATAACAAGTTTCTGTTTGATTATCAAAAATTATTATGAATTCTGATTATGTAACCTAAAAATTAAACGCGTCGACTGGTCAATTTGTTTAATGTCCGACAAAATACACATGTTACTCCTCCTGGATGAACGTTGAAGCAGTCACAATTGCGAAAACATACTAAGAAATAAGAAAACTATCTTTTTTTATTACTGGAATTCTATTTGTTTATACTAATCGAACATTAATAAAGACCATTTCTACTTACGGACTTGAAATGCTGCCAACAAGCCAAGGAAGGCGATGATCAGTACTAATTTCATCTTGAACTTGGAACTGGATACTATACCCTTAAAAAAAGTACATCTTAGTTTTGTTTGCGCTTTTAGTTTTAACTGAATTTACTTTGTCTTCTATATTCAGTTGAACGATAAACTAATGCAGTTTGTGTTAGAGTTTATAGAAGCTGTTGTTATATCTACTAATTTTGAAAAGAAATTACAGTTAAAAAAAATAATAAATAACAAGTGTCTTAAGTCTTGATAATAAGGTATTACAAATTTCAAATAATGATAATTTCAAGTGTAAATCATATTCAAACGCCACCTTATTTGTCAATATAACAAAATGAGAACTTAAAGCAAAATGCCATTCAACTAAAATGCTTTACAGAATTTAGAGAACTGAATTATAAATTAGTACGAATTGGCCTATGTTTTAGTACAATCTGATCTTCAAGTTGGCAAAAACTGTTTTATTTTCTTGGTGTTACAGTAAATACTATTGAAACATTTAACGACGTAAAAATACGAAATGTTTTATAGAGGTGGCTTTAACACGAAACTAAAGAATTCTTGAAATTTATAGAATAGTTTCAATATTACAAGTTCAAACGAATTGTTATAAAATAGTAAAAGCTGATATAATTTAACTTACCGTTTGGTTTGGTTTGGAATTTATTGTGTTGGACCACCAATGAATCAACTGATTGAGGTTCTGCTTTATATAGAATGCACACCTTATTCACATTTGAAAATTATCATTTTTACGGGCAAGTTAACAAGTCAAAAAACACAAAACAAAGAATTTGCATAACACTACGCAATGTTTTTAACAACTATTTTACCTTCTTTTTAAGTTGCTTGCGTACTTAACGACGGATGCCCTCACTAATCATTCTTTTTCTGATCTTGTTACATAATTCTAATTACAAATTATTGTATTTGTTTATAGTTAAGTTGTTTTTGTGATTTTGTTATTTTGATAATAACATTAACAAGTAAATACATAATGGTTAATAATTCATTAAAGAGGTATCCAAATTTATTCTTTCAACTTGTATGTAATTTCGTAGACGATAGTGAACAGAGAACCAATTTGAAGTTAACATATTTAGGAACTACTCAAAAGGGCACGCAAAGTATCTCCTCCGAGAACTTATTTTTTTTTGCATTTCAGCCTCAATTAGTGGATACATGCAGTAAGCAAATTATAAAAGCTACCAATGCAGTAATCATCTTAAATGCTGTCGTTTGTTCCGATCTCAAAGTTGACTTGCTGTAGCAACCGTCACTAGCTCCTTTAAAGTCCAAAACAATCTCACCTACATATATTTTATTCCAGTGCATATATATTTAATCCTTCATTTATCGATTATACCTAATGCCGTCTTCTTTGTCATGGTTTAACATTGCTTCATCTCTGAAAATATTTTGTACTAGCCTTCCTTTATTTATACGAACGCTTCAATTTACCACATTTTTATCGCCAATGGTTCACTTTTCTCACCTGTGTAAAACCACGTTTCAATTAAGACTTTTAAAATTCTCTTTCTAAGTCCTATAGTTGACCTAGACTTTAATAGCTTCATTCCCTTGAGCTATTTATATTTTACATCTTTTGTTACTTCTGTCATTTATGGCTCAACTACATGAATATAAAAACGTTTTCTTTTTCTAATCTATGTCATTTTAGATTTACTATCCCTTTAGCAATACTGCTTTTTTAGTCCATCTTATTACCTTTAGAGGCTTTATAAAATCTTTGACAATGGCACATGGTGCTATTCTTTCGCTACCATATTTAAAAATTATTGAAAATTAAATGATATATGCTAATAGTAACCGAAATTAGTGATTATTATAAAATTAAAGTTTTAACAGGGTAGACATTTCGTGAATTTCTGTATTTTAAATGTATTTAACTAGATACACAGTATACGAATCTCTGCGTGTTTATTTAGAGTGATTGTTCCATTTAAAAGTGATATGCTCGTATTTGCCTTTTCTTTGGACATCCTGTCGCTGAGCACAATTGGAAGTTTTCGTGTATTTGTGTGCTTACTGAGTTAGATGCGTGAAGCTGAGTTTTAAATCGTCATAGGATCGATTCAAAATACCATCGAGAGCTCAAAATTTTACAACGATTAGGTGATTAATATGTTTAAGACGAGATTCTTTCAGTTGAGGTTTGGTAAAGTGCAAGAAACCTTGGATTGTTTCGATCATTAAGATTATGATTTATTTAGAAATAGCAAACTAATCGATTACAATAGGCAGAGAAATAATAAGCGTGCGTGAAAAAGTGTTCTTTGGTAATACAATTATTAATATTAAAAACACACTTGTCGGTTTGTGTTAATAAGGACATTCGCATCCCAATACCACTAGATCTTTTGGATTTTCTCTTACAAATACTACCTAAGAGTTTTTCGCATGTCCATTGGTGTTCCCACTGCTTTTTATTGATATTAACTGTACAGTCATTATCGTTTTTAATTTGGAAAGCTATTTATCATATTGAAACATTACAATCTATTAGACCTTATATTTTCCATTTTTCTATTACTTGATCGATTTGCAAAACACAAAAGATCATTTCAAATTGAGCTACTAATTAAAAGAAGAAAAGTTATGGTCTTGCCAAAGACTTGAACCTGTATCTTAATCATTTCGGGACCATTCGTTTACCAATTACTCCACCAAGACCGATGACGATAATTGGAAAGTTTACAAGTCTAAGTTGTGTACACAACTATACATAAACCTAGCTTTCAATTACGTTTAGCATTTTTATCATTCATATCTGACATTGTCAAGTTTTTGACTTATCCCAGTAATAAGCATGAAGCAAAGTTCGATTTGAAATGATCATTTGGGCTTTGCATAAATGTCTAAGTTATTATTTCATCTTATTAACTATACAGTGTGTACAGTATAAAATGCAGTACATGGGGATCTTGGAAACTGTAGGAGATACGATCTTGGTTAAATGAGACAAAAGTTGCATAATCATGAGGGTATCTCAGATCGGTTTTCAAATTTCAAAAATTTTTCATACGTTACTAGGTAGAGGCAAAAACACAAAATTGACGATTTCTTTATTTGCTCGTAGTTAGTCTACTAATTGAAATAGAATGTTCAAATTTGGTACATCATGGTAATTCTCCATTGCGTTTCACATTTTCAATTTAGATTTTGTCTAGGGCATCTAGATTTTGCGCGACGATGTTCAACTTTTCATATTTAAATAGCCGACATATTGGATTTTTACATTTTTGAAATGCTGACAAAAAACCCTTTCCAAAGAGGTATAACATGGCTATGTTTGATTGAAACAAAACACTAAAAATCACATAATTATGTTTTGGTCGTAGTATTCTTTAATTTCCATTGTGACAAAGAGAAACAATTGCTCTAAAAATTTTAAACTCAATTTTCAGTGGTAATAAAAACAGTAAAAAACGTAGAAAATTGAAAATAAATCTGTATTAATCAGAACTTACATAACTATGCATTAACAAATAATAAATAGAAATTAGCATCTATTCAATACAAAATATTATTTAAGCTGTTTTTAGTTGTCATTCAATGTTCAGACAATTACAAATTAACAAGCAAGGAAAAAAAAATATAACAATAGTCAGCCACATGAATTCATTATTTATTCTAAATGTTCAAACAACCCCCCATTTTGTTGAACACACAACCGACACCTTTTATAAACATCTTTACAAGATCGTCTTATCATAGTTGGAGTTATTTTATTTACGACCTCTTGGACTTTTTAAATGGCCCCATATAAAGAAATCTAGAGGAGTTAAATCCGGTGATCTCGCCGCCCACTTAATTGGTCCCCGATTTCCAATCCAGTTTTCATTATACTCAGAATTAAAAAAATTTCTAATAATCAGAGCATTGTGGGGTGGAGCGCCATCATTTTGAAAAATCATATTTTGCAAAGGAGCGAGTGGAAGCTCCATTAGTCTATCTGCCACATTTCCCTGCAATAAATCTAAGTATCTCGCAGAGTTTAAATTTGCATCATAAAAAAACGTACCTATAATGTACTTTCCAATAATACCAATCCAGACGTTGAATCCCCATTTAAGTTGATGTCTAACTTGGCGGTTCAAATGTGGATTTTCATCTGACCAAAAAATTGTATTTTTGCGGTTGAACATACCACAATTCGTAAATCGACTTTCGTCAGACCACAAAATTGTATATGCAAAATTTGAATTTTCGTTGCACTTTCTGATGTACCAAGCACAAAATTCCAATCTTCGAATTTGATCTTCAGTACGCAATCCCTGACATGGTCGTTCATGATATGGATGGTACTTGAAACGTTTTAAAATAGCTCTGGCCGTAGAATGAGCAACACCTGTTATATTCTGAACTTGTCTAAGAGAAGTACTAGGATTTTCGACAACTGTTTGTAAAACGCTGTTTTCATTATCTTTTTTAATTTGCCTATTTCTCTTAGACAAGACAAAACCACCATAATTTATTAAATTAGTTTGTAATCTCCGAAACATACATCTGTTTGGTTGATGTTTTTCTGGGTATTTATTTAAATACAATTCAGCGGCTTTAACATCATTCCTTCCAGAAAGAATAAAACATTTACATTTGATATTTATCACGGTTAGTAAAGCGATCCATTTCAAGCGCAAATGCTTTGCTTAAATTTCTATGTAAATTAATTAACCGTTTTTTTTTAAACTGCACTACTTGAAACATAAAATAAAGGACAAACTTTGACGTTTCTCAGATGTTGAGCAATTGTTTCTCTTTGTCATAATGGAAATTAAAGCCTACTACGACCAAAACATAATTATGTGATTTTTAGTGTTTTGATTCAATGTTATACCTCTTTGGAAAGGGTTTTTTGTCAGCATTTCAAAAATGTAAAAATCCAATATGGCGGCTATTTAAAAATGAAAAGTTGAACATCGTCACGCAAAATCTAGATGCCCTAGACAAAATCTAAGTTGAAAATGTGAAGCGCAATGGGGAATTACCATGATGTACCAAATTTGAACATTCTATTTCAATTAGTAGACTAACTACGAGCAAATAAAGAAATCGTCAATTTTGTGTTTTTTGCCTCTACCTAGTAACGTATGAAAAATTTTTGAAATTTGAAACCCGATCTGAGATACCCTCATGATTATGCAACTTTTGTCTCATTTAACCAAGATCGTATCTCCTACAGTTTCCAAGATCCCCATGTACTGCATTTTATACTGTACACACTGTATATATATATATATATATATATATATATATATATTGTTGTGGATTTAGAGGGTAAATAGGTGTAGATTTTTAGCAACCGTATAGATAGAAATAAGAGCAAATTATTTACGCGCCAAATTAATAAAATTTATATTGTGAAAACGGACGGGTATTAAGGTATTTTTATATTTAAATTGGAATGTTAAAATTACATAAGGGAAGAAAAGCTTTAAAGTACATAAACAACTCAAGGATACGCATAAGTAATTATAATAATTTAATCAAACACTTGGAAGCAAGAAGGGAGCTTGCATGCATAGAAAATCAATAATTCTAAACGCAAATGTTTGCATTTTAAAAGTGAACGTTCGTTATACTAATACTCAGAAAGAAAGAAACCAAGAATTGTTATTTTATAAACAGTCGGTTGTTTCAAGAAACATCTGCTTGTTAAATGTCAGGTTCAGGGAATTTTCAATAGACGTTAACATAGTATTTTATAGAATTGTGTTTGGAACGGTCAGTTTATAAGCTGTTACAATAACAAATGCCTCAAGGACGGAGTGGAATACGCGATCGATAATGTAAGACAGATAGAGAAGCAGATAAAGCAAGCGTTGGATACAACTCACATAAGATATACACGGGTATTTGTGAAGGACGACTCCAATATCGATTTTCTGTAACTTAAGAAGGGTTCGAAAGGAGACAACAGATATGCGTGGAACGAAGATAGATAGCTGAGAGGTGGCGCGTCTGAACGGGGGAAAATTCTATCATTGGTCGATGACGAGCAGTTTTCAAGAAGTGCGCGTACGTTAAGGTAGTAAACGAAATTCTATGTAAACAGCACGACGGACGGTGGAAATTTTTCAGAAATTATAGTCGGTTGCGTTCAAAATTTTAAGAAGCCGCTGCGAAGACAAGCTTTTTACGCGAAACCGGTTCCACTGGGGAGGTTTGAAAATCATATAAATAAACAAACGAAGATATTAAAGTTCTTTTTTTTCCATTTAGATCTGAATACGGGTTTAGATCTACAACACAGTAGTAAATGCTTTACCGTAATCAATTATTGTGTGGTCAGTAAAGTTGCATTGAACATCCTGTTTAAAAATGATGAAAGCTGTAGTAGCGTACCGCGTGTTATAAAAGTGATATTGCACAAATTGGTGCTTGTAAATAAAAGGTGCCGTTACTACAACGAAGCGATTAAACAAAGAGATGATATTTTGGGTAAGCGAAGCCTAAACTTGTATGCTTGAAGTATATTTGAGATGGAATGTTACGTTTGAGACAAAGCTGATAGTGGTGGTAGCAAGAGATTTGAATGGTGGAAATCTGTGAAGCTAGGCTGTTACGTTTTTTTTCGTCGTGGCCCCACGTTGGGCACCAAAAATCTATGTTACGTAACACAAAGAAAGTCAAAGAAATGACCCGGATCTATCGGAGAGTAGGGGGGGGGTTGTAGAAAGCAGACTGACCTATAATGTATGTGGCGGTAAGGAGTTAGTAACAGTACCTGCAATAAAAGAAATTAGAATAGTAAACCTGCAATAAAAAAGATTAGTCCTGCGAACCTGAAATAAAGAAAAGCATAGCAGCAATGAAAAGTCTAAATTATTCAGTACTTTGTAGAATGTAAAAAAGAAACTGTTTCGATAATCTATATAATATAACAACGGTAAAAGCAATACAAAATTTTTTGTACAAAGTGAGGTAATATTGGGGAGTAGCAGAAACGTTTCCTCACACACCAATTAAACATAAATCAGACAAAATGTTAAAAAAAATAAATAGGTAAGACACAATTGATATGAGTAATTCAGTAAATAAATAGGTAAGACACAATTGGTATGAGTAATTTAGTAGTATTGATTTTTCTTTCTTTCTTTATTTTTTTCCTATGTTTTAAAGTAGCATGCAAGTCTATTGTAAAAGGTATCAGAACGCCAAAGGTATGGTAAAGCAACGGATATATATTTAAAGTAATAATCGGTAGGAAATAGTCCTTCAGCAACGCCTCCTTGCAACTGAAGTGTGGGATTCCACGATGTCCTGCACTAACGAAGCACTTAACCCTTGACTGTGAGGGTGTTGATGGAACTTATCACACGTTAAACTAATCACACCTTCGTATTTCACTGGTGTTAGCAGCAGACATTATCACGCGTCGGAACTATGTAGCCTTGATAAATTTCTTGGTAATTCTATTTCCTAAGACAATAATTTCGAAATATTCTGAAGCACTAGTTTAATTTCAACTGGGACCAAAGGTATATTATTTTCATAAACATCCCAAAAAGCAGTGAGAAACTTCAACCAATACCTTTGTAAACCGGTACTCTTTTATATTTCGCAAATCACGAAACTTGCACAAGCAATGATCTATTTTAGATTCTTTGTTGTTAGAAAATTCAGGAACTACAGTAGCACTGTATTTAAATAATTCAAAGTATGCGCCACTTTGAAAAGAAAAAGGACCGCGAAACTAGATTGCACACACACAGTTTAAAAAAATGAAAAAGACAAAGCAACTAGGAAAACCACAATGAGTAAAGCACGTGTATCACTAAAGTACGTCCGTCAAAATGTTCCGTAAAACATTTATCTCACAAGACAAACAACTAAAAACACCATTAGTAAAGCGACGCATAATCACTAAGTCAATGTTCCGTAAAAACTTTTATTGTACAAGAGAAACAACTAAAAACAATTAGTAAGACACGCGAGTTATGTATCCCCCAATTACCTATATATATTGAAATATTGAATCTAATAGGAATTATTAGAAATTGTTAAGTAAAGTATAAGTTCAATGCAACATTGTAACACAAGGATAACCCAGAGAGGTTATCGACAGTTCATGAGAACGTACATGCAACTTTGCATCCGTGAGGGCAGTGATACTGCAGGTGGCAGGTCACAGGCGGTCAACATACCGCAATTACTTAGAATTAAGATTGATACATTGTAACAAAGTGTAAAGCAGACATGAGATCTGCAAGTTCCCACAGCCGTGTGAGGGGCAGGTTATTATAAAAAGCCCGGGAGCTCAAGGCCCGGCAGTCAGTCTGAGTAATACAGCTTTTGCATTGTTGTCTACCTAGACTACTCGCCCAGTACAATAATTATTTTTAAAGTTATTATGTACAAGTTATCTGTTTCAAATCAAATAAATTTGTCAAGTGTTTAAGTTGTTTTTTAAAAACACAGCTCCAAAGGCCCGAACCTTAACTGGCGCAGTCGGTAGGATGTCAAAAGGGCACTAAAAATCCAAAATCGTAAGATTGGTGACCAAGAATTTTAATTCGAAATTTTGGCAGAACGCAAACCAAGTTGGAGGAAGAACACAAATCGTCTAAATCCAGCAACAAACCAAGTTGGACGCAGAACAAGAATCGTCTAAAGCCAACAAACAAACCAAGGTGGACAACATACAGCATCGATCGAGCCCACCAAAGAAACAGATGAAATTAATGTAAGTTCATTTCCATTTTATACCCTTTTTTTTAACCAGAAACTATAATTGATATATGCTAGTATTATTATTATTGATTACCATTTATTATTATTGTTTTATGAATTTTATTTTATGAATATTGTTTTGAAAATAATTACAAAGTGAATTATTTCCACAAAAACGAGACTGTATAACATTTTATGAGACGAATTTTTAAAGAGATTTTTTTTCTTTAAAAAGCAAAAGAGACTTGATTATTTAAAAAGAGATTTTCTTAAAAAGCAAATGAGACTTAATATTTTAAAAGATTCTTACCACAATTATTAAAACAAACTCAAAATAAACCAAAAAAAATAACGAACGCACACTCACTAACACCAAATAACTAGCGCGACTCAACGCACGTTTATAAACCGGTAAACTGACGCAAAATTAATTTCAAAGCCAAAGCTAATTCTTCAAAGCAACCACGGAACGATTATTTAAAACATTGACCTTATAAATTATAGCAAAACACTCTGAAACCACTGTAATCCAAAACGCCATCCGAAGAAAGCAAGAAGCATCCTTTATTATACAACTAAAACCTTAGAGAATTGCAATAACTTTCAGAATCTCTGTATTTTGCATCATAAGTAATAAATCCATCACGACATAATAAAGCAAAGCAGTTTTGCATTAATACCCATAAATAATTAAATCCATCACGGAATAATAAAAGCAACGCAGTTTTGCATTTAATACCTACAAGTAATTAATCCATAAAAGCGTGTACGATTGCAGTACAAACACACAATAAAAGCTAAACGTTTTTCAATTAAAAATTACTCATCATTTATAAAGTACAGTTAAACGGTCATCATAAGAAGCTTTAATTAAAACGCTCATAATTGTAACCTGAAAACCGACAATACGGAGAGTTTCAATTACCAACAAGCATTATAATTAAATACCGAGATATCTAAAAATAAATAGACGTAACATTTATGCAAGCATTCAGCGAGTACCAAAATGAAGTGTTTGATTCCTATTAACACCTGTAAGTGCTAATTACCTCAACGTACGTGATTAAATTACAAAGTAACAAAGACTACATCCTTTAGTATTTAAATTGCAACAATAAAGTGCAGAAGTAATTGACCTGCAAGTCATAATTAGAATACAAGAAAGACGAACTGTACGTTTACGTAACTCAATAAAACCCACGAAAAGAGTATTAATTACAAATTAACAGAATTAAACTAAGACAAAGCTAAGCAGATAAAGCGAGAACAAATCCATCCATTTCAGATTCTTTAAGAAGCAGAAACTCAAGACAAATTAGAAGCCGCATAAAAACAAGCAAATTCAAGACTACGGTAATTAATTCAACATTATTGAATACAAATCTCACAAGTACATCACCGCACTGTTTAACTAAAAATAAATAACAGCGACTACGATTCTAAAAAATAACGCTGAAAAATAGCAAAATAAATCTCAATCTTTACCAAATTTTTATTTACCCAGTCTAAACTGAAAATTAATAAACCCAAACCGAAATTAACGTTTCAAATAGGAAAATCATCCTCAATTTTTACAAAATTCAAAATTACTCAATCTTTACAAAATTTGAAATTACCTAATTTAATTGAAAAATTAATAAACCCAAACCGAAATTAACGTTTCAAATAGGAAAATCATCCCCAATTTTTACAGAATTCAAAATTACCCAATCTAAATGAAAAATTAATAAACCCAAACCAAAATTAACGTTTCAAAAACCAAAATCAACCCCAGTTCTACAGAATTCGAATTTATCTAATCCAAACGGATAATTAATACATCCAAAGCATAATTAACGTCACAAATAGCAAAACCAACCCCAATTTTTACAAAATTCGAAATTATTCAATTAAAAAAAATTAATACATCCCAAGCATAATTAACGCTACAAATAGCAAAACCAACCCCAATTTCTACAAAATTTGAAATTTTACAACCCAAACGGAAAATTAGTAAATCCGAAGCAAAAATAACAATACACATAGCGAAATAAACCTCAATTCAAAAAAAAATTTTTTTGAAATTACCCAAAATCGAAAACAACCCTTAACCAACATGAGTAGCACAGACATGCGACTCTATTTGGAGACAATACAGATATATGATGGCACGGAAGCACATCTCTCAAATTTCATTGGAACATCTGAAATGTTCCTAAAAAACTCTTACAAACCCGGAGATAACGAAAGGAATTCATTGCTTATACGCTTGATAATAAGTAAACTAACCGGAAAAGCACTAACCTTAATCGCCAGTAGGGACGATTTACAAGAATGGGAACAATTTAAACAACTACCAATTGCATATTTTGGAGACCAACGTAACATAAAATGCCTGGTACGAGACCGAATAAACCTTAGAATAGAACACAACCAATCCCCCTACCAATTCGGAATGAAATGCCAAGACGTGAGAAGTTTAATACTAACCAAATTAAAAATCGAAGAACCCGATCAAAACGTTAGACATTTAAAAACAAAAATGTATGACGAAATGGCACTAGACACATACATAAACGCTTTACCAGAACGACTATCGGATAAAATCAAATTCCAACGACCCCAAAATCTAGAAGAAGCTATGAACCTAGTCATAGAAGAAGAAAATGTAATGTATTACCGCAACAGACTATACAATCCCAACGCGAATAAAAGTTATTCACCAATAAAAACCATACAAGCAACAAGACAAACAATCCCTCAACAAAAGGGTGTGAACCCTTTAACGCACAAACAAATCAACCGCGAAATAATAACCCAAGTTTCAACAATACAAATTTTAATAATCAATATAAACATTTTTCAAAACCAACATTTAACCCAACTTTTACGAAAACCAAATTCCAACCAAGATTTAATCAAAACCTAAACCAACAAAGACCAGCATTCAACGCAAACCCCAATAGAAATACACCAATGACTAATAATCATAACAACCCTAACAATTATTACAAACCAACACCAATGGATACCTCATCTGGTAACACCAGACAAAATACAAAAATAACACATATCCGACCAAACGCTCATCAGAAACGCAATTTTACATCAGAGGAATTATTCCATCAAGAAATAGAAAAATTTGACACTGACCAGAATAATTACATTGAGACACCTACGAACAATGAATCAAACAATGCAGAAACTTACGAACGTGACGAGCAATACGAAACTTACGAGGAGTACGACGAAGAAAACTTGAACTCCAATTTTCAAATGCACCAATTCATAACCGACCAAACTTAATAAACTTAAATAATATAAATCACTTAGTATTACCATACATAGAAATACCCCACGCCAAATTCAAACTATTAATCGACACCGGATCATCAAAAACATTAATTAGCCCCAGAACCGTACAAAAACATTATTTAGATTATGTAGAAAGAGAACCATTTAAAATTAAAACAGCCCATCAAACAACACTACACTAATTCGTAGCCAATATACCCTTACCGAGAACATTTAATGTTAAAATGAAACATAAATTTTGTGTATTCGAATTTAACGACAAATATGACGGATTAATCGAAATGGACCTTCTAAGAAAATTAGGAGCCAACATTGACATTAAAAATCGCTTATTATGGACGAAATACGGAAAAATCCCAATTAAATTTCAAAACACACAAATTGAACAAAAATACACTATAGAATCCCGAACGGAAAGAAAAATAAAAATCCCAGTAAAATATAACAAAATTTAGGAATAATAAATCATACGACATTTCAACAAGGAGTAGAAACCCCAACTGCCTTAGTACAAATAAAAGATAATTATGCAACCACAACAATATTAAATTCAAACGATTATCCCGTAGAATTATCATTGACCGACCCAATTAACGTAGAAGAACTAAATTTTAACGAAATGGAAATAGACGAAAATTTAGAAAACGATTACAACC